>DWJK01002617.1:0-14327 GCA_018248815.1 Croniades pieria auraria
TTTAATAAATTCTAAGGTGTGCAGGTTTCTTCACGATGTTTTCCTTCACCGTTAGCAAGTGATATTTAAACTTAAAACACTTTTGTAAAGAGGTGCGCGCCCTGGATTTGAACCCAGCAGCCCTGGAGTGAGAGGCTGAATTCTTAACCACTAGGCCGTCACTGCTTCTTCTATGTTAATCTTCCCTTATTATATTATTACATGTCGAGATATCAATGAATCTGAAACAATGTTCTCTGAAGTATGTGAAGTCTGTGAACCTGCACTTGGCCAGCATGTAGACTATGGCCTAAATCCATTTATCAGAGAGGAGGCTGATGTCCACCAATGGAACGCCAAAGGGGTTGATGATGATGTTAAATCTGTTGATGTTATATGTGTTGCTTGTGCACTTAAGAGTTAAAAAGATTTTAACTTCACTGGAATGAATTTTAATTAATGGTAGAATCGTTGTTTGCTTACTGCACTTATTTTATCAAATAACTTTTCAGAAACAGAATCAGAAACAGAGGAAATTTCAAAAAACGAAAAGCCGGCTATGGGAGATGAAGATAATGCTAACTCAGATTCTGATGAAGATTCTGGAATGGAAGGCACTGTGGAAGAGGGTGAAGGCACAGAAGAAGTCATCACGACAGTTGACTTGATGGCGGCAAGGAGAGAAAAGTTAAATCATGACAAGATGAGAATTGGCGCTTTGTGCTCATCTTTACTGGAAAGTCCAGATAAGAAGGTATAGCAATAATGTATTGTTTGATAGAATTGATAAATTGATAGCAGATAAAAATGAAATACTCCTCAATGAATAGATAAACAATGAAACATGATCAATATAGCCAGTGTTGGTGACAGCAGTCATACATATTTATTGTAAATTGTTTTTAATTACCATTTTGATAATTAGCTATATTATAGACTGCCTCGTTGGTTGTGTGGTTGCAAGAGCGACTGCCGATCGGAAGACCCTGGGTTCAAATCCTGGGTTGGGTTACTATGGGAATTTTCTAATTTAGAATTTCTAGTAGTGACTCAGAGTCTGGATCTCTGCCCGGTGTATGGCAATAGGCTCACCACATATTCCATTTGATTAAAACGTAACTGGCGAAACGAGGGACTGTACTACACTCCTCTGCCTACACCTTCTAGGATTACAGGTGCGATGTTATGTTAATTTTATGACTTGTAAATTAATAATATAACAAGAGTTTCAAATGATACCTTGTCAAATACCATTATGTTTAAGAAATTGTTTTAATTTCAACTATGTTTGAATTACTGTACTTTATAACAAACATTTTTTCCCCAGGAACTGAACTTTTGTATTGATTGTGATAATTTAATATTCATTTTGGTTTTAGCTCAAAAATTTGTATCCAGTACTGTACTTGATGGAAGAAAGGTTGAAGGATGGATCAGAGAATCTGCAGTCCATCCGTAAGCTGGCTACGCTGTCAGCAGCTGAGGTGTTCAAAGACATTCTGCCAGACTATTACATCAGGCATCAAGACTACTCCAATGTTAAATGTAAGAAATCATTTATTTTTCCCCCACAAAATGTTTACATGGTGAAAGTATTAATTTACAACACAGAAATAAACTTAGGACTTGTGAGAAACGTGTGACAACTTCATCTTACTCAGCCTACCAGTGCCTTGGTAATATCATTTGTACACATCAGACAGTTAGGTGCATAGTTCACTTCTGCAAGTTATATGTGAGTAGTATAATAGAATACGTTAGTGTAAGACTATCCATCTAACTGTTGTGTTTTCACTGAAAATCTGTTACAATGATTTTGTTTACTTAGTTCTTGAGAGAACAAAATAAGTAGCCAATGAAGATTTGAAACACCCAATGATTCACCAATGTGTTGCCCATAAAAATAGTTATAATGAAATTATATAACTATTCATATAATATTCACATAATTTCATAACTATTATCCTGTTAAACAGTAAAAAAAGAAACATTAGCGCTTTACAAATACGAAAAGGAGTTGCTGGAGTTTTATAAGAGATATCTGCAAAGATTGGAGAAAGCATTCAGCGTGCTGCGGCGAAGGAAAGGCGATAATAGGTAATGGGACCACATTTGATTATATAAACACTAAACATTACATCGTTTCTCTAGTATTTAATTAAAAAACATATGATTAAGTCATAGTAATTTCAGTGTTGTTACAAGTGAAAGGATCACTTTGTAACCAGAAAACAAAACTGATAAAATGTATATCAATTATTATATTAACATAACATCACATCTGTAATTCTTGAACAGATAGGCAAAGGAGTGCAGTACACTCCAGCATTTCACCAGTTGCATTTATGTCACACTATGGAATAGGAGGTGAGCCTGTTACTATCACATCACATCAACATTACATCTTTCTTCTATAGTTAATGTTTGCTGTTTTATTTTAATTCACTGCTAATTTACAGAAAACTGGATGAATCCACAACAAGCCTGGCCCTAGTGTCCCTTAAGTGCATGTGCAGCCTCCTGGCGGCCCGTCCCAACTTCAACTACAGCACCAACATCACACAGAGCCTGGTGCCGTTCCTGGACAGTCGACTGCAGGAGGCTAGGGCCTTAGTGACAGAGTGTTTCATAAGTGTTTTCAGTGAGGATAAGAAGGCTGAGATCACTCATACTGTAAGTAACAAAAATTCTCTAGAACTGTGTTGTCAAATATTCATAAAGGAATTATAAAGGAAATTTTTTGTTAACACTTGGTGGTCGCTAATTGTAACAAAAAAATTTAGACTGCAAACTGATTCTCCAAATACAGTTGAACACTAATATGTAGTCCAATAATTAGTATAATTTCAAAATGGTGGTACTGTAGTATATTAAAACAAAATGATACCAGTTATTTTATATATCTTATGGATTGAGAGGTGAGCATATATTATGTAACAGGTGCAAATCAAGGTATATTGATAATTTCTGGATATTAAAAAATGTGTAAAAATATTGTTCTCCAGATAGTGAGACTAATTAACCAGTTGGTGAAACGCCGTGGGGAAAGACTGCACCCGACAGCCCTGGATTGTCTCCTGAGCCTAAAGATCAAAGATGTTGAGCTGGATGAGGAAGCTGCCTTGAAACACAAGAAGAAACAAGAAGAGAAACACAAAAAGAGAATCGTAAACCTGTCAAAGAAGGAAAAGAAGGTCTGTTGTATACATATTTATATATTTGTATTAAACTCTTAAAAGCTAATAGGTAATTCCAAAACAGGTTGCTGCATAACTCATTGAACTTTTACTATTATTTTCTGATGATAAAAACCTACAGACTGATTATGACTGCCTCGTTGGTTGAGTTGTTGCAAGCGCGACTGCCAATTAGGAGGTCCTGGGTTCAAATACTGGGTCGTGTACTATTGGATTATTTTAATTTAGAATTTGTAGTAGTAACTCAGAGTCTGGATCCCGTGCCCGATGTATGGCAATAGGCTCTCCACCTGTTCCATGGGATGTATACGTAACTGGTGAAATGTGAGAGTGTACTCTACACTCCTCTGCCTAGCTCTTCAGAGATTACAGATGTGATGGTCGTTTTGTTTTACTTTTTTTTTATAAAAACCTACAGTCCAGTGTTGCTGTCTTAATATATCATTCGCAATCTTTAAGTATTGCCAGGTCTATAAGTCCATCAAAACTGGTTTTATTTACTCAGTCAAGTGTCACTTTCATAATCATTTACTTTTCAACAGCGCGCTAAAAAACTGAAAGAAGTAGAGCGCGAGCTTCTAGAAACTGAAGCGCAAGAGAGTGAAGCGGCTCGCAAGAAGCAGCTCACCGAAGTGACTAAAGCTGTCTTCCACATATACTTCAGATTGTTGAAGACCGCCCCACACTCTGGGCTACTACCTGCGGCACTTAATGGGCTGGCTAAGTGAGTAGATTTGGTTGCCAAACTTATAATCTACTGCTAGACATCCAGTTACTGTGTTCAGTATTTACACATATGCACAACAAATACCTTTATGTTTGTTCATAAATGTATTTGTTGAAAAGTTATAATACTTTCCAAAAAACTTATTTTTAACTTCACACCTGCATTTTCCTGAAGGGGTAGACAGAACATTGGGTTAAAAATTGTTTCAAGAGACAACCATGTCTAATTACTTAAATAAAGACGTTAAATTTGTCTACCAGGATGGTAGCAGTTGGACATGGAACTTTTTCATTACCTCTTTGAGAAATAGGCGCCATATTATACATTCATACTATGTATTGATATTTTTTATGTAACAATGTTACAACCCGTTCCAGGTTTACGCACGTAATAAACCTGGAGTACTACTCGGATCTGGTGGCGATCCTGTCGCGCGTGGTGCGGTCGGAGGGCACGTCGGCGCGCACGCGGCTGCTGTGCGTGCGCGCCGTGCTGGCCGTGCTGGCCGGCGCCGGCGACGCGCTCAACGTCGACCCCGCGCTCTTCCACACGCACCTGTACACGAGCATGCTCACCGTGCACGTGGGTATGTCCCGCCGCGTAGCCGAGAAGGTTTTAGTTTGGCTGCTTTTGTACGGGTTCTGTTTAGTTTATGACTTGATGGCCGCACAAAAAAATCTTTGTCTAACTATTTTATTTTTATACATAATTTTTATTTCGCCATTTATACCGTACCATCACAATTGGAGGATTAAGAACTAGGGTAAGGATATTGCTATATGCCAGAGACAAATCTGAACTCTGAGGAGGTAGGTATTGAAAATTTTAATAGAAATTACTTAGCACTTGTGTTGAAACCACTAGATCAACAAGGTAGTCATTCGTCATTCATTATTCGCAACGTTATTTTCAAGAAACATGTTTCGAAAATAACATGCTAGCGGGATAAACTACGGCCTTAAACTTTTCCATTCTGAGAGAAGAACCGTGCGAAACAGTGGAAATAAAAGGGTGATAATGTCCTATTATGTAATATAGGGTGATAGAGTATCCTCGAGAGTGTTCCTTTCAAAGCTTTTTATATGCTATGAAAAATGGATGGTACGTATTGTATCGGGGGTGCTGTGCAGGCAGCGCGGCCGAGGAGAGCCGCGCGGCGCTGGAGGCGGCGGCGGCGCTGGCAGTGCGCGCGCGGCGCGTGTCGGCGGCGGCGCTGCGCGCGCTGGCCAAGCGCCTGGCCACGGCCGCCGCGCAGCTGCCCGCGCACGCCGCGCTGGCCGCGCTCGCCACGCTGCACCAGCTGCTGCAGGTACCCGCCATTCTCTTCCACTCCTACGCGCTTATCGTGCTTCCATCCTGCCATTATAAAATGTTTATTGTATTATTATAAAATTCACAGAACAAGCCAGTAACGACGCTCCTGGAGACTGATGAAACGGTCGGCTCGGGGCGCTTCGAGCCGCTGCTGGAGTCGCCGGAGCACTGCAACGCGCACGCGGCGCGTCTGCACGAGCTGTGCGCCTTGAGGAGACACTTCCACCCCACCGTTAGGGAGGCGGCGGCTGCTCTGCTGGCGCGGGGGCCCTGGCTGCAGGATCTGAACAAGTTGTTAGTACTTTTAACACATTCAAAGCCATTTATTTACTTGCTCAACGCCAGTTAGATATGACCAAATTGGTTCCTATCAAAGGAATACGTTCAAAATTATATTCATCATCATCAACAAACAGGACAAGTCTTGGTTTATCATGATCAGCGCAAATTCTATAAACCGCTATTGCTGTTAATGTGAGACATAATAAATAACTATGTCTCTTGTACTACTGTGGCTGACCACCACCGACTTCTTTATTTCTTACTTTTCAGGTCGCCTATGAAAATATTTGACATGTACGATGGATCACAGATGGCATTCAGGCCAGCCGTTCCACCGCCCAAGAAAACTGACCAGGCACAAAAAATAAAACCAGATCATACTTGGTCACAAACAGACTTCAAAAATCATTGTGAAACCATAGAGAGTAAAATTGAAATGAAATTAAACGAAGTGATTATTTGATGATTCGAAGAAATAAAATAGTGGAATTGTTTTACCGGTTTAATTTATTCTATACTTAATGACATTACTGTTTAATGTACATACTTTGTTGTGTGGTAAACTTACATTTACTGACAACAGATGGCGCCACACTTCTAAATCAATATACATAACATACAGTACTATACAAGTTATAACATATTCAGTGAAACATTATACATTCCATACCATTAAAAACCTGTTATCATTCAATCACATTTATCTTTTTAGTATAATGTTTGGATGTTAATGGCGAAGAGTAAATGTTTTCTATTCTGCTGTATGAGTGTGCCAAAGATATATCAAACAATTGTTATAGTTTTAAGTAACGTCAATTTATGAATTACTACAGATTAAATTAAAATATTACAGTAACAGGCTAAAATAGCATCTAGCCTGATGGGAGACAAACTTTTCTAAAACCAAATTATGTTATTATAAATTTGAATTAATATGATGTAATAAAACATTGAAATTTAAATATAAAATCTAAAAGAATAACTTATGCTATCAACAATTCATGGTTTCATTGGCAAAGTTTCTCATTCCACAGTTTCATGTTGTCGAGCAAAAGTCGAATTCTCTTGTCGCGGGCTACTTTCAGCAACCGATGCGATTCCTCCTCCTGGGTTTGGACGTAGTCTCGTAAGGCTGTTAGCTTTGTTTGCCACCTGTAAAAAAATCCACTTAAGCGCAATACATCATAAAATCCTTAATGTATCAGATTTTAACGCTTAAATCTCCATTAGAGAAACGTGATGAAATATGGTCTCGGTCTCCTACAGTTGCAAGAGTCTGGAGCCTAGCAGTAATATACTATAAGGGCCTCAGCCTACTGTTATATCTAACTAGCCAAATTATATATCTACCCAATTTGTATAATACTGCTATAATGCAATTACACACGCATTGACGACTCAATAAATCATATCTCTAAATAATCAATAATCATATATCTACATTAAACATACGCATTATGTCCACTAAAGTATCATAATTTGTCAAAATAAAACCCTACTCACAGCCTCAGCTCACCATTCAGGAATGGGTACAAACATGTCCATCCACTAATTGTATTGTACAACCATTTGACAAGTAGGTGTTACATGTACGGAAACTTACGCTAAATCCTGCTTTTCCCAAAAGTCCAGATCGGCTTCAACCCTGGCATACTGTTCCTGCTGGCTGTGCAAGGCCTCCAGCTTATTGTTCACTTCCAACTCCTCAGCGCACCAAGCGGCTGCTTCAGAAGACTCCTTGGCTAGTTCAATATCAAGGGCCTGCTGCTCGCGCTGGATGCAGGCTTTCATATCCGCGATCTTAGCACGACTCTCGTCCTGTTTACAGAATAATTCCAATTTTTTTATTAATATAGGGCTACTTACTAATAAAATGTAAATACTGCTTTTTCTCATAGAGGCAGGTATAGATAAAGGATTTATACCTACTACGGTCCTAGCAGACTTGTTTTGTCTCATCTACATTCATGAAAGTGTACTCATATACTCCTACACTCATACTCATGCTTTTCTCTTGAAAAAACTATTATCCCGGCCTCGTTTCAGGATGCCGCCCATGTTTTCGATTACATATTTTATAACTACATAAATGGCTAATTTATAAATGCTAGATTTAAGTATATTCGATATGAAAAGCGCAGTGACCAGCAGCTGGGCGCGCTTCCTGGCCAGCGCGGTGCGCGAGCGCGCGCAGCCGGCGCGCCGCGCGCCCAGCCGCGCCGCGCACTGCTTCAGCGCGTCCACGGCGCCGCACACCCGCGCGCCGCACTCCGCCTCCATCAGCTCCCTGCACATTACATAGCATGACATTTTTGTAAGTTTAAAACTACTATGTGAAAAATGTGTGAAGCTACCCATGAGGAGCTCGGTGTGTCGACTTCTTAATAATAAAGATAAGTGACCACTTTCACCCACAAGTGAAATGAGTAATGTTAATAAAACGTTACTTCACGCCTGTAATCCCGAAGAGGTAGGCGGAGGACTTTAGTATACTTCCATGTTTCACCCGTTACGTTCAAGTTCCATGGAATAGGTGGTGAGCCTATTGGCATACACCGAGCATAGATCCAACCTCCTAATCACTACTAGAAATTCTAAATTAGAAAATTCGTATCTTATCGTATCGTATCTTATCTATCTCTTGTCTTATCTCTCAGCCCTATGACAGATTAACCTGACCTCCATCTGCAACCAAATCTGTGTAATGGAGTTAACTATCTTAGCAAGTCACTACGTTCTCCTGAACCTCTGGCTGTGTCTGGAAGTGGCTGCAGTCACATTCCCACAGTGACATATAAGACGCCTTACTTCTCGTCGATGGCGAGCGCGGCCAGCTCCGGGAAGTGCGCGGCCAGGTGGATGAGGCCCTGCTTGTACTCCACGCAGCTGTCCAGTGTCTTCTTCTGCCACAGAGCCAGCTCTGTTTCCTTAGTCAGCACCATCTAAGATTGTATATAGAGTTTAACAAGTTAATACTTTTTGACCTTAACACTGTACATAAATTCAACAAGTGTATATATTTCAATATTTGTAGAAATATACGGCTGAAAAAGATCCCAACACACATTTGACCAGTAGAATCAATGGCCATAGACTTTTTTATAGTGAGAAGAGATCTGTTTCCAATAGTGGATTGACATAAAGGTTGACGACGTTGGTGACATAAAACTGTCTCACCTTGGCGATCTGATCGGCCAGTGCTCTCTTAGAGTCATTGACACGCAGAAGGTAGTCCACTTCATCCAGCAGCCGCGTGCGCTCGGCTACCGATAGTGTCTGCTGTTCCACCTCCTCCCGAAGACGTTCCAGTTCCACGCTGAAATCCACAAATTACTGTAATTAAGTATTACAGGATATGGATACCAGATATGATAATAAATACCAGTGCTTAGGCAGGAGAGTGGATTCATTTGAATATTAAAACTGCAAATCAGAGACAGATTTTGTTAATGTGATTGTTGGTTTCAGTTAAATTAGTACAATTTCTTTAAAGATCTTTAATGTTAAACGGGTGATAGGTCTGCAGGAATGGTGATTATTTAGTTTTTTTTGCCTGACTAGTACATATTAGTATAAGAACGGCTACTGATAGTTCATGTATGTTTTATTTAAGGGTAGTCTCAGTTGCTCGTTTTTCCCGGTAGGTATATATAATTTATATTGATTTCATTATGAAAACCATACTGCAATAGAATATTTTGGGGGGTCATAATTATTCTGTTTGAGATTTAATGAATTTAAAGGAGGAGGTCAGAGGGGGGAGCTGTATAATAATAAACGACTGAACAATGGGGGGAATCACCTGGCGCGCTCGAGGTCAGCGTCCAGCGTCCGCAGCAGCGCGGCGCCCTCGGTAGCGGCTGCGGCCAGCGCGCGGCGCTCGGTGACGGCGAGCGCGCGCGCGGCGCGGACAGCGCGCAGGCCGGCTGCCAGCGCCGCGCGCCGCTCGCGCTGCCGCGCCTCCTCCGCGCGCGCCGCCGCCTCCACCTCGTCCGCCAGCCGCTCCTCCATCTCTGCGCGCACGCACATCTTTACGCTCCCTGCGCCCTACGCGCTGCCTCATTCGTCTGCTCGCATGCACACATTCGTCTGTTCTGCATGTTTGTTTCATATCAATGGTACCCTCACGTGTGCTCATTGTGAACGCACGTTTGTACACAAAATAGGGTACATCGATCACATAAGGGCTCGACTCCGTAACTAAATACATATGAAGCGTATTCACCGTAGCCGAAACCGGCTAAGATGTCATCATCGTTATCAAAGTACGTTTCATGTATTTGATGGATTTCATACAGCCCCTCATGAACTCACACGTATATCTGTTCTGGATTCTAACGTATACGTTTAAATGTAGGCATCCCTGGTCCTCATAATGTATAAAACTATTTATAGTAGGAGTGAGGATTTAAGACAGAATGAGATATTACTTAAAAGTTTTGCGATAACAGAAAATCTGAAACTAGTTCAGTACGAGTCAAACACCAGCAAAGCTTAAATCATAGTCTGACTAAGAACTTATTTCGAAACTTGACATACCAAGACATGCTAGACAAAACTTTAGAAACTCTGTGCAGGTTTACTCACATTGTTTTGATGATTTTCTTATTTGGCAATAACATTATACAGTCCAAAGAGATTAGTCAACATACCCTTTATATCCTGCGGCAACTTGGCCAACTTCTCATCGTTACCGAGCAGCGCGGTGAGGTTCTGCAGGTACTCCTCATTCAGATCCTCAAACTGATGACCAGGCTCTTGAAACCTAATAAATCGATTACCTATTACGTGATTATGATATCGTTGACCTTGCAGACGAGTAATACTATTAGTTTATATGTTTACATGAAATTTGTTAATATAAATAAAGCGTCCTTACGCGTAATACATTACCTGATCCAGCACTTGGCGAGGTAGTCCCTGCGCAGGCAGGCTAGCTCGTCATTGTCCACGTACAGCCACTCGTCGTCCACCGGAGTCTCCTGCGGGTCACCACAGGTTCCTCAACACCAACATTATCAAATCATGGGCAGTCATTTCTACGAGCTAGCATTTCATACACATACATATGAATTGCATTAATCACTAAAATTAAATCGCTATTTACTTATCTCTTTTTTTTTTATTTGGGAATCAAAGAACCATTGAACATTGTGTGTAAATTACATTGAGTATATATAAATATAAACACGGTTTCCCCTGGGAAATAACACAAAATGAAACTGAAGAGGAAACATGTTATGAGTAATTATGACAGTGTTAATATTCATATTATCTTGACCCTTTAATGATTCCAATGTCGATACACGAGTCTCCTTGCACCATGAAAGCGTTAAGACCACGCTGCCACGCTGACCAAGTGCGAATTGGCAGACTTTGCTTGCTTTAGATAATTATTTTTCCTTATAAAACTTTTATTTCGTTTAAAAATAATTGGTGATGACTCACAATGTGGCGCAGCATGTCCAGCAGGTAGGCGACGAGCGCAAGCGCGTGCGGGAAGGCGTGCAGCGTGTTGACGGTGCGCAGCCACGCCTTGCTCACCACACTCGGGTACAAAAGCCGCTTGGACAGGTGCGGCAACTGGCACGGCACCGGGTTATATTAATAACATCTTGAGACATCGAACATTGCCATCTGACCTCAAACTAAGTTTCAAGAGGACTTGTGTCATGATCACTAGGCAGTTGATGAACTACATATATGTATACACAAATATTTACATATATAGTTTTTTTTACACTGAGATACAGAATAAATACTTGTGCTCATCATACAAATATTTGTTCTGGGTGAAACTGAACCTACGACTTCAGGTTTGGCAGTGAGGTTTACTAATCAATGGACCGATGAGCCAACACTTTCCATCTAGTCAGTCAGGATACTGTAAAAATTGTAATATTTTATGGCAACAATCCATTCCATTGTTGGCTTGCTGGAGCGTTACCTACCAACTTTAATTTTAATATTCAACATTTCTTTTAGACTGGCTTTTAGTTGGCATTAAACTTACAATTAAATTTACAAATTAAAGTACTAAAATTTACGTAATTAACGCATTATTTCTCTTTACCTTGGTGACATAGTTGTCGTTATTGAGTTTGGCGTCTCCAATAATGGCGGCCAGCAGCGCCCCGATGACCTCCACGAATTTGGCGATTGTTAGCGGCCGGATGAGCACCAGGCCGCCCGGTTCGCCACGCCGGGCCAGCAGCTCCGAGACCCTAGCGTACTCCGAACGCTGCCATGCCACGTTGGATATTGGCCTGAGAATTGCCATTATTACAAATGCTACTGGCTCTATGGTCCAGTGGCTATTAAACCTAGCTGCTCAATGGCAGTCACACTTGTAACCACTTGACCAATGAAGCAGTGAATTAAGTAATAACATTGCCTAATACCTCTGATCTTTGATGGTGACAAAAGCTAAAGCTCTGTCGAGTGATGTCTGCCAGTTGCGGGTAGTGTGGTCTTCCGATGGAGTCTGATAAAAAGAAAGCAATGTTAAAATCAAGTAGATCAAAGCAATCTATATTAATCTTCTTCTCAGGATGTTAATAAAAATTTTTTGTATTCTTATTATGGAACTAAATTATTATATTGGTGTACTGCACTCCTCTGCCTACTCCTTCAAGGATTACAGGCGTAATGTTACATTTTTTTTTCTTATGGTGGAGAAAGCACTACCCACTTGAGAGTAACTGAATGCCCAGTAATTATCAGACGAACTCCACACACCTCCACTCCCATCCTAACAATGAAATGAAACAAAAATCAAGTGTTTTTCTCTGCAGTTCTAAAAAGTGATATTTTATCTTCAAAATGCAGATAAATTATTTTTGCCACAAACTAAAATTCAAAACAAAAAGCTATCTTTGCTCAATATTATAATCATCATTATCAGCCTACTCCTGTCTACTGCTGGACATAGGCTTCTCCAATGGCACACCACTGAGATCAATCTTTGGCTCTTCACATCCAACCACTGCCCGCCACTTTGCATATACTGTTAATTGTATATTGTTACAGTCTATTACAATCATTAACGAATAAAAGTTCATACCACTGGTGTATTACTTGATTTGGTGTAGTGGCTGGTCCGCAGAGGAGTTGTGGTTGATGTATATCTTGCCTCCCCAGTTTGAGACCTTGACCGCTGCAAATACATTACACTATTAGTTTTATCAAGCTACTTACCTGCTACTGAGCTGATATGTAGTGTTGTATGTATAATATGCTGATTCCCAACCCAGAGATTCCAACCTCTGAGAAGGGCGATTTCTTATTAAAAGAGCTATCATTCTATATCAGAACTAAACCTTGTCTACAAAAAATTTGTTAATAATGACAAATATTAAAGAAATGAAGGTTTGTTTTGGATCATAAAATTTAAATTATAACAACATAAGATAAAGTTCACACTTTGTGATTTTACTTCTCAAACTAAATTCCTATTAGAATCAATATATTTTACTGTCACATAATACTAACAGCACTCAGAACAGGATTAGAAGGTGAAAAAAATATGTACAGCAAAAATTATATCAAAAAGATATTCATAAGTAAAAAAGATTACCCCACTATATGACAATTTGGTGGCCGAAGCCTCTCTACTGAGCCTGTTTACACCAAAAGTGCCTCTAGTAGGTTCCGCACTGCTGGACCTGTGTCCCGTATTGCTTGATCTATGTCCAGCATTACTGGGGCGAGGATTATCTGATGATAGCCTGTCTGTAGACCCTGGACGACGGGGTTTTGGAAGCAATGATGGTTTACCCTCCAATCTATGGGAAGAAAGTAATTGAGTTCCATATAAAACTAAGTATTGGAAAATAACAATAATAATAATGTGGAGTAACTAGAAAACTCATTATTTATAGTAACTATCAAATAAATGCATAAAGAAATACGTCATAAATTACACTTGACTATGAAAGACAACAGCACGTTAATGAAGTACTGATATTAACATCATTTTATAAGTGACATTATTTTATTTCGTTTGTGAAACAATATATATTTTTCAATAATATAAGAGTAAGTATTGCGTATAAATCATAATTTTACCTCGATTTCCTTATAACTGACGATTGTCCAGCTCCAAATCTTACAGGCAACATGACTTTCAATGCAAGTTCACTTTTAGCTTCGTATTAATACTTGATCGTAGGCCGTTTTTATTTCCATCCAATTCAAATCTAATTGTAAGTTTCAAACAAACGACCAAGATTCAAACGAATAAACAGTCAGTTGTCATTCAAGTTCGAGACTAAGAACAAGTTTTTTAAACTTAAATTCATGTCTATTGCGGATGCCAAAAATTATTGTTAAATTTAAAAATAAATACACTAACAAGTAAAATGGACTTTTATTAAGCATATTCATAAGGTAATTAAAATAACAAATATAAGAAAAAATCACTGAATAATGTATTTCATATTGTTTTACTTCGAAATTCATATTAATCTAAATACTAATAAGCCATTAATCCATAATATTATTAAGAACCTTCTGTGTTTCATCTAAAACTTGTGGAAACGTAGGATCCAATAAGCAGAGCTTCACAAAATCGCTTAAAGTTTCGGATAATGGCGGTCCTGGTATGAGTACTGTAATTTAAAAAAAAAAAATATTTATTGGATAACAAATCATTTAAATGACAGGTTTCATGTATTTGTCTTATTATTATAGGTACCCAAGAATAGCAACAAATTTGGATTTTGTTAATTTTTCGTATACTAAAAGTTTATTTTTTTTCACCAATTCCCATTCCCTGTAATTGTTTGCAAACGTTTTTGACTGTCTTTTAAATATCCTTTCACGTTTAA
>DWJK01002618.1:0-14321 GCA_018248815.1 Croniades pieria auraria
TCCTTTGGACGGATGAGTCCAAATTTCAGATTTTTGGCTCCAATAGGCGAGTTTTTGTGCGCCGATCAAAAGACGAAAGGGCTTTAGAGGCGTATACTGTGCAGACAGTTAAACATGGTGGTTGTATTGTGATGGTTTGGGGATACTTTGGCAATAATAAACCCGGCCATAAGATCAAAATTACGGAGAAACTAAATAAAGAAGGTTATTTGAGAATAATACAAGAAAATGCCATTCCTTCTGGAATTAATCTAATTGGCCGAAATTTTGTTTTTCAACAAGATAATGGCCCCAAACACACGGCTAAATTATGTCAGGGTTATCTGGAGCATAAACGTAACCAAAATGTATTGCAAATTATGAAGTGGCCATCACAATCACCAAATCTGTCTCCAATCGAATTAGCATGGAATGAACTTGATAGAAAAGTGAAGAACCGTTGTCCAACGAGCTCAGGACAATTGTGAGAATATTTACAGAGCGAATGGAAGTCACTAAATTCCGAATACTTCAGTAAATTAATTAAAAGAATGAGTAAAATTTGTGAACAAGTAATTAAAAATAAGAGAGGCCATTTTGACAAAGCCAAAATTTAACGAAAACGATATACTTTTGTTCTTTTTGTACTAGTTATACATAATTACATGTTAATCTAAGTTTTATTTAGATTTAAGTATAATAAAACACGTTACATACGTTACATATTATTGCCGTTTTTATTCAAATTACCCTACTGATTTCAAACTTTTGAACGGTAGTGTACGTGTATGCATTAAACCAATAACACATTTTCATGTTTCACTTTCAATGCACATCTTACATAATACATATATATTACATCTTTTTGTATATGTATAGATTTCATACTGTTCATCAGATTGACTAAAACATAAAGTATAATGCTATGATTGAAATCAGATTCTCTTTTGTATATACACTAACAGTGATATGAAAACAAGTGACTGAAGCAACAAACATCATATTAAAATTATAAAAATACACCAGTGGAAGATCAAACTTTAACGAATCCGTGGCTCAGATGAATTCAGAACTGAAGTATCAAGAAAATTCAATATAAATTTTAAGAAAACATAGTATCATGGAAGTATTAGTAAGACAGATGACGTTTAACGGAAGACATATTTTCCGTTGCTAATTGTTTAGCTGTTTTCAGTTTGAAACTTTTTGTTTGAAAGCGATAACAAACTACTCAATATACTGGTGGTATGTCAAAAAAATCTATTTCTTTCATATCTTCAAAGAATGAAACGTTGCAATATTATATTAACTATACTCCACGGCGGGAGGTAGTTAGAGAGAGCTGAGAGCGCTGAGAGAAGCGCTGAAGCGCTGAGAGAGAATGGGACGGCGGAAGGGAGTGGAAGAAGACCAAAGGGAGGGGGGGGGGGGCAAAGGGAAAACATAGATTAGCCTGCTAGGTTGGTGCGAGACGTGGTAGTGTCACGTGGAGAGGGGCGCTAGGGCGGCGCGCAGTAAAAGAGGTCATGCGGCGCGAGGTGGTCCTTATGCGCGAGCGCGCGGTTGCGCTTCTCGAGGCGCGAGCGGCTGAGGTAGGGTGAGGGCTGCTTGAGATGCACGGTGCGCACGTGCAGCTTGCGGCTGTTGGACTGCGCGAACGCCTTGCCGCACACCTCGCACTCGTACGGCTTCACGCCCGTGTGGCTCTGCGCACCGACACCGCTCTATTACTTGCTGTTTCACTATTACTGCTGTCACTCCAATATTTACTGCTCCAATCGCAAAAGTCTATACGATCTACGCTTCCTCCCTTATTAGTTCTCAAGGATCGACTTCAAAAACTTTTTAAGTAAGTATTTCCGAAAACTATCGATATTTTTGAACAAAATCAGTTTAGTAGTAGTAGCAGTAATTAACATACAGATATTAAAACTCGAAATTATTTTTTGAATGTGAACTAGTAGCACTAGAACAACTGGTAATGGATTTAAAGGATATATTTTATTGACATTTCGTAGACGGCAACAGACTATAAGAGGCAAAGCATCAACACAATCCATTACGATACTCCAAAGTATTTGTGATTTAATGACAATAATTCTAACTGTCTGACCGCAACCATTGATGTGTCTATCTGTTATTAAAAATAAAGGCATACCTTTTTTCGGGAATATAGCATCCCTCCTATCTGCACTCTTCTTGTAACTAGACAGTGTAGCAAGAAGTTCATGTTTTTGTAGAACAAGTGCGACTGTGTATGTCCACGTGCGTTCGTGTGCGTGTGTGTGTGTGTGTGTGTGTGTGTAAGTGCGTGTGTGTTTGCGCGCATATATATATGTATGCGTGTGAATACGTACGCGGAAGTGCCTGTCGAGCGCGCCCTTGCCCTTGAAGGCCTTGCAGCAGACGGAGCAGGCGTGTGGCCGCTCGTCGGAGTGCGTGCGGCGGTGCACGTGCAGGTTGGTGCGGTTGTAGAACGCCTTGCCGCACTCGCCGCACTCGTACTCCTTCTTCTCCGAGTGCGTGCGCCGGTGGTACACCAGGAACGCGTTGCCCTGCCCACGGGGACTATGCTCGTCAAACACGTCATATACGCCACAATAATTTGACACTAATCTATTTATATTGACGTGTATTTCCGATATCTGGACAACAATTGAACCGTCTAGATGGCCGATATCAAAACTTTACTTTTTGCTAGAACTAATGTGTTTAGGGTGCTTGAGTGTCTCAGTGAAGGAATTATACATACCGTTCAATATAACGTAATATAATGTATTCAAAAGTCGCGATGTTGTTCATGCAAGCAACGTTGTGTAGTAGATTTCCATAACTTTCCTAAGACACCTTCGATTACTTAGAGCTTCGATACAAACCTTCAATAACTCTATAAATAATACGTGTATGTGCGTGTGTATACCCGGAAGCTCTTCCCGCAGATGTCGCACACGTAGTTCTTCTCGATGGGATAGTGCTTGTCGGGGTGCAGGCGCCGGAAGTGCGTCCAGTACTCGCGCGCGTTTGGGATCACCTCCGAGCACTGCCAACGTCACAATTAATTGCTTAAATAGAAATGAATTTATTAATAACTAGAATGGAATTTTAAATCACGAGTTAAATATTAAATCTGGTAATATTTTCCTCCTAATTATATTCTTTTCGGCGACTTCCTGTCAGTAGCCCACTTTATACTCAGTGAAAAGGAGTGGCTCACGTGCTCGCAGGGCGAGGGCCAGATGGTGTTGGAGGGCGCCTTGCCGTAGTTCCTGGGCCGCTTGCGCGCGTGCGCCGCGCGGTGGTGCACGCGCAGCGCCTCCGCCGACGGGAACGACTCCCCGCACACTCGGCAGCCGTTCCTGCTCAAAGATATTAAAAAAGGGTGTCCGAGAAACTGTGTGCAGATCAGTTGGATTCCGAGCGAACGATTTAATTCTACTAACAGTAAGTGTGGGTAAGTCATTTTCGGACGCATCTACAATAATAATATCTTAGGACATCTCCACACACGGCGATCTAATCCTAAAGTAAGCAGCAAGAGAGCTCGTGTTATGGTAACCCGACTGCTGCTATACTACATATATGCATATAGACACTTATATAGAACACTGTCTCGTACCCCCGCCGTACAGCCGGGCCAGCTCCTCTTAGGAGGCCGAGGCATGTAATAGATGACCCTGACGACGACATAACACTGGCAAATAGGTCTCCTCCGGAGGAACCGTCACCCTCCCGGACACTACACAACCACTACGTATACACGCACCGTCCCCGCCGGCGAGGACGAAGACACCGCGTTCCACACAGCAGACGTGCGGCGTCCCCGCACGTTTGACCGTCGCAGTACCGTCGCCCTTTGATAAGCATCCATTGTGTGGATCCGTGCCTAATTCCGAGTCTCACAGGAGACGCCCACGGGTCGGTCGTACAGGCCCTAGTCCCTCTCTCGCTGGACGGAGCCGGAGGTCCAGCCCGTGCTGGGTGTCGCTCCTACCCCTCCCCACTCTCTTTAATTCAGGCGGAGCCACTTGGGCTCGCTACTAAAACCCGGTGAAGCTGCAGAGGGCCATTACGGTCAAAAGCATAAGACAGTTACAAAAAAAAAACCACTTACATAGATATTTTTACACCCTGACAAAAAACAAACACTTGTACTCATCACACAAATATTTATTCTGAGTGGGAATCAAACCCACAAACCTCGACGTGACAGTCAGGGTGACCAATCACTGCACCAAAAAGTTAATCAATCTGTCCTTTATATCAGGCACGATAGTGGCCAAAGGCTCGCCTATGCTATACAGGATGTCCCGTAAGTAGTGGACCAACGGGATGTGGGTGATAAAGGCGGTCGCCGTCTATGTCAACCACAAAATTTTATTGGCCTAAGCCCAGTAGTTTAGAAGTTATGAATTTTTAAAGTTTTTTTTTAAATTCTGGTACCGTGAACATAAATATTGGAAATTTTACTGTTTTATTTTACAATTTTAACTTTATTTAATTTAATACAGTTAAGGAAACATATGTCATCGTTATTTAAAATGTTATTCAGTTCAAATTATTAGTAAGATAAGAATTAAGTAATGTCTTAATTTATTCATTTATGCAAAATTTTAATTACACGAAATGCAACATGATCTTTGATCCATCGTGGTGTAAAAAAATTGTATGATAACCTAGTGGAACTTTATTTTAAAAACATGCACAGTTTCCATAGATTCCAAAACGGTATAAATATGTGGGTTAATGTCAATAACATTTTTTAAATGATATTTCAGTATACTAAGTGAACATTTCGTCGACTACAATTAAAATAAATAAATAGTTAAAATGTAAAAAAACACGTTTATTTTTATTACAGCAAGTGTTCAAAATGACTTCCCCTAGCTCTTATGCATAACCAACATCGTTTTATAAAATTCCTTTTTAAAGTTCTTAGAGCTAGTACATTATTTGTTGACAAATTCGGCCGCGATGTTCAATTTTTGTCTCAATTCATTTTCATTGTTTAGTCTTCTCATAGACCGCCTCTTTAAAATAGCCCCATAGAAAATAATCCAATGTATATAATCCCCATAGAAAATAATCCAATATATTATATATATTTTTACTTTCTCTCTTCGTACGGTCACTAACCACGGCACCAACGAGGGAATCAATATATGCTTTTTATCAGGCGTGATTGTGACCAAAGGCTAGTCTACCATATTTTTTTCTTCGTAACGCCCGTCGCATAGATAGTGAAGTGTTGTACTCACGAGTTGTTCCCGGCGGTGTGCTTGGCGGAGGTGACCATGTGCCTCTTCCACGCCTCCTCCGATACGAACTTCACGTCGCACTGCTCGCAATACGGACCCTCCTCCTCCGTTTTCTCCTATTGGAACCAATATAGTCGCTTATTTCTCAAAGATCACAAAAAAACATAATATAATATCGGTACTGCTACAGTTGTGCCCAGCCCACTGCCACTTCACCTTCCGTAGAACTATGTCTAGCAGTGGACGGGAGTAGGATGATGATAGAATATTACAGAAGTATATAAAAGTGTAATGCGACACTAATTTTAATTATCTTCATCATATTCTACTAGTTACATTAAAATATCAGTGGTGCCCCTCCACTCCTACCGCAGCGTAACTTATTTATTGGAAACAACTAACCAACGCAGTTTAAACTGAAGCTTCTCACTGGGAGATGAGTTATCCAGGTCGGGAACAATAAAAACGGGTTGATGACTATATGGTATAAATATAGGCTAGTAAGGTGTGCTGAAAGCAGCGAAAGATTTAAAACTTATTAGTACTGTATATTTTTTTTTGAGAAATATAAGAGTATTAGTTACATTTGATGCTACTTTGCTTTGTTGTGTGCTATACAGTAAAGTATTATTATTGCGGTGTACTGACGACGACGTCCTTGTGCATCATGGTCTTGTGCATGGTGAGGCCGAGTTTGCTGACGAACGAGTAGCCGCACACGCCGCAGATGAACTCCGACGGGTGCTTGATGCGCACGTGGCTCAGGTACGACGTCCACTTGCTGCCCACAGACACACAGAGAGGTTAGCTACTAATAGTAAGGTCGTCCAATGGTTGCAAGCACGACTCTTGAGCAAGAGGTCCTGGGCTTAATCATTATAATGAGGTTAGTATTATTAGGTTATTTTCAACTTTGAAATTTCCAGCATTAGTTCCTCGTAGGGGATTTGTGCCCCGTGTACTGAAATAGGTTCGCTCTCAATTTTATGCCTCCTCCCTTCCCTCTGCTTATTCTGAATCAGAAACGGAATGTATGTTAAGTTTATTTGCAAACAATATATAGCAGTAAACATTAAATAAAACTTGTACTTGTTCGGGAAGAAAAGGCGAAAATCCTCAGTATCTGCCTATCTCTTTGAAAAAAAAAAGATGACAATATCATGTATCCGTACGCAACTTTAGCCACAGTTGAAAGCATATAATCGTAATAGTAAAAGAATAAAGTCAAATATATTATGTATGCATAACTCACGTAGACACCTCATCGCAATATTGGCACTTGTATGTAACACCCTCATGCCACCTCTGGTGCTGTTTCGCTTGCGTTCTGGAACAAAATACACGTGTATAACTTGCAGAAGTTAACTAGGCACCACGCTATGATGACGTTATAGCGAGGTACTGACGCGTCAAAGGCCAGAGCGGTAGGCGGAGTCCGATGGCGGGAGGGGAAGAGCATTCCTCGCAAGTGCCTAGTTGATTTCTGCATGTTGTACATATATGTTAACAATATTTGTATACTAGCAAGCAATGTTAGTCTATTGGTTTCGAATTTAGCCTCCCACTAAAGGGGCATTGGGGAGAAATCTAATATTAAACATCATTTGCGGTCACGCTGAAGGAAAACCGTTGTTTTACTTATTATCATCATGTATCCTTCCACTGTTGAATACAAACACATGTCAAATAGCTCACGCTACATCCCTTGTGTCATGATGGAGACTCGTTTTTACCGTATACGTGTAAAATGTGAAATGAGCTTCCATTTGAGATTTTCCCGGAGCACTGTAACATGGGGTTCTTCAAGAAAAGCGCAAAGAGAGCTATTCTTCAAAGCCGACAAAGCGTTGAGTACTTCTTGGGTGGTGAAAAAGTCCATACTCGACGGTGGGCACGTACCAGCAGGTGGCCCGTTTGCCTGGTTGCCGGGCTAAATATAAAAAGAATTATACTCACGTGGTCTTCGAGACGTACGTACAAGACTTGCAGGCGTACTTCTTGCCGTGGTTCGATGAGTGTTTCTGTAGGGAGCGTTTGCTTTTGAAACGGAATTTACATATGAGACATTCCATTTCGCCCGCTCGCTGAAACCGAAATGTTTTTTATAATACGAGTATGTATGTACATAAGACCATAGTACACCCCTGCACCAACTACTAATTTTCATATGTTCTACAAGAAGGTTGTCTGAAAGATATAGCTCTGAAAGCGATAAGGCCGCCTTTACAATACCTAGCATTTAGAGATACTTGAGTAGACTGTCTCGGTAGAGTGATTGCAAGCGCGACTGCCGAACGGGAGGTTCTGGGTTCAAATCCCGGGTCGAGTACTATGGGAATTTTCTAATTTAGAATTTCTAGTAGTGACTCGGAGTATAGATCAGGGCCCGGAGTATGGCAATAGGCTCACCACCTATTCCATGGGACCTAAACGTAACTGGTGAAACGTGGGAGTGTACTAGACTCCTCTGCCTACCCCTTCGGGGATTATAGGCGTGATGTTACGTTACGTTCTATTGGTGTACAAATAAAGAATATAAATAATAATAATTAGAACACACGTTTTTTGACGGTTCATAATTGAGGAGGATTTTCGTAAAATCTTCCCTTTATGACCGACTATATTTTACTTACTACAACCCCTCCAGTGTTTGCGAAATATATGTAAAGCGATTCTTAACTTTTCCTAGGAACGTCCCAGTATTGCTCTTATGTTCGAATTTAACCATAAAACTCCTCGTCTTTTTAGCGGCGGCCAATTACGACCATAACAAGCGAATCCTAGCCCAGTTTTCGCGTATCCATAAACAATTAAAGACCCATCCTGTCTGTCCACACCCCACAACCACCCCTGTGCCCAATGAGAAAGTTATCATTTGGTCTATAACCTATTTATGTCCAGCCAATCACTAATGATTTAGAGACAATCTATCACATTGCTTCAATGGGAACTAATGGAGATATACGTAAGACGAGATGCTATGACTCACTTAATTACTACTGGCAATACAGTAATCACAAATAATAATAAAAATAAAGCTTTATGTATTCTATACCTATCAACATAATTACAAAAGATGTCAAATAAAACGGTATAATTTAAGTATGTTAGGATTGCAGAATTTATTGATCACATTAGATCTTTAAATAATATGTAAACTCACCACATCGTGTTTATTGACGTGATGGTTCCACGCGTCCGTGTCTATGAAGCCCTTGTAGCAGAGGTTGCATTTGAAAGGCGCGTTACGGTAGTTGGACGACGTCTGCCTCTTCAGTATCTCCTCCTTTTGCTCTTCGATCTGTCGGAATAGAAAAGTTCGTATTCTCGACGTATTAGAGTCTCACGACAATCACAGCGACATTGGGGGTACAAAATTTAAAATCATTACAGCACGTATCATTTCTTAGCATTATTCTCTATCATTTCGTAGCGTAGAACACCCTCCAGGTGGATGGAGTGACGATATGTGCACTATAGGCTGGGTGTGAAGAGCTGAAGATCGAAGTCAGTGGCGTAGTATTGGAGAAGCTTTTTTCCAGCAGTGGACGATGCCGGGCTAATGATGATCATTTCTTACCGAAAGCGTCATAACGGTGACGAACTCGCTCAAATCCAGATCCTCGTCAACCACGCCCCCCGTGTTCTGAGTGCGCCGCGTCTTGGGCTCCCGCAGCGCCACCGGCGCTTTCCTTGGCCGCCCGCGCCTCGTCTTCTCCGGTTTCGCCGCTGGTTTGACGCTGATTTTCTTATCTGCCTATAAATAATGCTTTTGAAACTTGCAACCTATATTAGTGCTACGTTCATCTGTGAACTTCTGTCACTTGGGTGCTGGTGTCTTTATCTCTTAATAATGTGTTTGTAGATTGTCAGCACAAGTGAATAATAAATATTTCTGATGGTAATAATCGCGGATTATAATTACAACCTAATTAATGAGATGAGAATTCATAATGCGCATCTTAAATCTATAAAAAACAAAACTTTAATGTTGTTTTAGACTATTTGTTAGTGAAAATAACTATTTTCAATATTGTGCCGTCATACGAAGTCAACGGGATGTGACAAATAGCCAAAATTGAAATATAATGCCGCCGGATAGCACCAATCACGGAACAGTTTGGACACCCTTGGGGCAGAGATCGTGTCAGTGATGATCATGTCAAACTGAAAAAATTATAAATTTGGCCTTTACCGTCAACACTTGCTCTAGCTTTGCTACAGTGATATTATTTTCCAACTTCTCAGTCTTCTCCACTTTCTCTTTCTTCTCCTTATTGGTCTTATGAAGAGACAGTGGCACATCTTCGTTGTCACTAGACAGTCCCGCATATTCCTCATCGTTGTCCTCCTGTTTGATACTATCTAGTTCTGGATCGACATCTGTTTTAGTCTTTTCAACCTTTTCTTTTGGTTCCGCTTTGATTTCTAGCTCGTCGTGAGTATAAGAAAAAATGTTCTCTTCTGTTACATTATGTACAACTAGACTTGTGGATAGTAAAAAGGTCTGTCTGTCAATGTTTTTTATGTCTTCTATCGTCATCTGTAAGGTAAATTTAGTAGAAAGCACATGAAAAAGGAGTGACAAGAAAAAGTTATCATTAAAAAGTTGTCTTAGGCCTCTTTCAGCCCAGCATGTTTTTGGCGCGCCTTTAGCTAGTTTTGACATACATTGGGCTTCAATAAAACAAACAAACGTGTCCGAGCGCCAACATGCGTAAAGGCTCGTTTTGTGTCTAACTCAGTGTAGTGCAAGCAGGTGCTCACTACTTTTGAGTAAAGTAATGTTGTAATGTGATTCAGGATCTACATTAGATATTCTCTTAAATTCAAGTTCCACCTTATGTATATTATGTTACAATTTAAAGTTGATTTATTAGAACATATGTAACCCTATAATAGTCTTAAAACTGTTTCTAATTCCAATTTAAGTGTTTGCATTTTTTGGTAATGTTTATATTTATAATATTTCCCATAAAACATATAAATAAATAAATATATAAACTAACCTTATCATTAAATTGTAATACGGCAAACAAAGTGGCCTGTCCTCGAAGACATTTCTCCCTGAAGAAGTAGTATTTCTTGATCAGCATGGCACATTCATAACACGCATATGAAGGCAGACTAAACTCACTGAGAGGCTGGAATAAACACATTGCCTTTTTGAAAAAATTCAATGTCCTCATAAAATCCATTATTCACACTGAAATGTTGCTCTTTCGCTTGAGAGCTAAACCTTTCCCAGTTTTGCTCACTAAGGGAAGGGTTTTGCTCTCTAAGTAAAGGGATTTACTCTCAAAGGAGAGTCTTGCTCTCTAAACTAACTCTCTCTCTCTACTGTAATTGAAAATATCATATGTATAAATACACATATTTACAGAAATTACATTTCTTTTTGAGAAGCGTACAAATGTTTCATTACTTGCTCAAAACGGAGGAAAGAAATTAAAAACTCAAAAAATATAATGTAATAAAACAGAAAATCCTGTATCAGAACTGTATTTAGTTCTAGTCAATATTCTGGGTTTATGTACTGTAATTTAAAAAGTTTTGTTTGGCAAAAGTGCAGATGTGTTC
The DNA here is from genome assembly GCA_018248815.1 of Croniades pieria auraria. Taxonomy (NCBI): domain Eukaryota; kingdom Metazoa; phylum Arthropoda; class Insecta; order Lepidoptera; family Hesperiidae; genus Croniades; species Croniades pieria. The sequence goes on from DWJK01002618.1 coordinate 10,815, forward strand.
CCAGTTTGTAGAGGTAACGGCTTATACAGCAGATGTTTCAAAACTCTGCTCCTAGTTAAGGTAGCATACAACTTTGTCTAATAATCATAAGGTGATCAGGGTAGCCAATGATCAATATTTCATAATAATTTATGTAAATGTACATTGATTGTAACATGAAAAAATTGTTATTATTAATATTACTAATTTTGATTATAAAATCCAAATATTAAAATAATTTTCGTCTACGAATTACTTTATTTTTTTTTAATTTACTTACCACAAATTAACGTCGAATAAAAAAATTTCATAAAAACCTTTCCATTTTGCAAATATCAATTAGGTTTAACTGAAGAGCAACAAAAAGCATATCATTCTACAAATTGGTATAAATAAAACGTTATTAGAAATAAACTTACATTGACACCAGTAATTGGTTCATAATAGGTGCTTAGTGGGTACAGGCGTAAATCGTACATCCGCACTTCCGTATTCAGGCATATTCTGCACACTTTCAGCTCTTCCATCTTCAATTACATACAATAACACAAAATTTGCCTATTTCGTAAACATTACAAGCCCATCAAATTCATACATTCGCGGTAATAAAACCACGATAGAGTTAGAAAATGTTAGAACTTCTATTAATGATATGTAATTAAATAACGACTCGTATATGGAATCTTACAAATAATTTAACATTGTTACAAAAAATAACAAAATTTTGAAATGTTTCTTTAAGTTTATCATAAGCACATAACTAAGTTTTAAATGAAAATAAAGCAATAAATACAACAAGTATGTCTAGTTTTACACAAGACGCCAACTGGCTGCCATATTTGTTGTTGACATTACGTACTTACATGTTGACAGATGCAAAAATGATGTCTCAATGTGATAATTTCTATCGAAATTAAGTCTATTAGTCAAGAAACTGCCTTTTAATTAATATAAAACACAAAGTTTAGATAAACACAAAATATTTGATGTAACACTAACAACTGAATGTTTAAAGTCATAAAACATTTTTTGATTTTAACTTCTGACAACTCTAAGTCCGATAAGCATCAGCTATGAATTTGAATTAGGAAATTACTCTAAATTTTATATAGAGATATTATACATAGAGTGGGGAAGACATACGGCTGCCTGTAAGCGGCAACGTCCGACGGTTTAAAAAGAGAGAAACGATCGTGTTAACTGTCTATCTCTATATCCTGTGTGTAGCACTGTCAGTACCGAGTAGAAAGAGACAGATAGTTAAGCTCAATCGCTTTTTCTTTTTTTCTCGACGGTTTTAGGCTGCCTCCTCAAATCTATGTGTAAAATAACAATGAAGTTTTAATATTAATGCCGTAATTACTAGATGTCGCATGCAAGAGCCACATATTGTGAAGAAATAACAATATTTTTTTGACGTGAAACGTCTTTAAAATTACCGAAACATACGGGTATCAACTCAGAAAAGTGGACCGTAACGAAGAGGTTTTAACCTTAATAATTACAAAATGATTAGCCTTAGAAACATGAATTTAGTCTTATTTTTAGTTCATATAGACAGCTCGGTGTTATGACATTGAATTAGTATCGTGCGAGCGTAGAAGTCGCGAGGGAGGGGCGTTGAATAAAATGACTGAAACCGATATTTTCGCTCATTTCTGTTTAGTATAACTTGCAACTCACACGTGATTGCGAGATGATTCTTGCACTACTTTATAGAATTCATCTAGAACTAACGATTTAAATAAAACTAAAAATAAATTACGGAACACTTACATTCAAAAATACCCAGAAAGTGTGAAAAAGTATGAAAAATAAATAAAAATTTAACAAGTTCGCACTAGCTTGTGTAAGAGCCACCAAGAAATATAGATTACGGCTGCCATTGGGGGGAGCAAGAAGGGGGGGTTATGGGCTATGCACAAGTACCCTAATGTCGGGCGCAAAGAAAGCGACGCGGTTTCCTGAGCGTCACAAAGCTGCCAAGGCATGCTTAGTAAACAGCGCCGACTCCTTGAAGACCTTTACTGCTGCCGCTAATTCCGCGAACACCTCTACCTCTGCCGCCGATCCCACAAGTACCACAACCGCTGCTGTATCTGTACCTGTGGACAAAATAGTCTCACGTTTGTTATTGTTGAAGGTGTTAATAATAATAATTATAATTAATAACACGCATTAACACGTGTGCTATTATTCTTAGATTACAATGTCTGTAGGAAATTTTGGTCTCAGTTACTAAGTGCACCATCGTCACTTATCGTGTATTATCAGTTGTAAACCAAATTTGAAACTGTGAAGATGGCCAGTAAACGAAAAGCGTTATGTGTTAACGAAAAAGTTTGTTTGATACGTGCGATAGAAAAGGGAAAAAGAATAGTGATGTTAGTATTAGGAATTCACCGGTTCTGTGAGCCAGATCGTGAACCAGAACCGGTGAATTCGTTCGAATTATTGTTGGTTTTTCTGCTGTGCCTTTGAGTTCCATGGCTAAAAAGAAAAAAAAAAAGGAAAAAAAACGTTTAGTGTCAAAATGGGGGTTTTCGGCCATGGCCAATCGATCGCAAGCATCCGTTTTTTGACATCTTAAATAATTCCAAAGTTAGCTTTCCCCAATATCCTGCTCCTAGTTCGTTAACTAATGACCTCACTATCTCATAAATCCATCCGCCCACCAGCGTCGCTCAGCTAATGATTCTAATGACTCATTAGCTAATTACATGGAAGTATAGGTATGCTTATTTACAATAATAACACAATAGAATGTTTTCCTTACTTTTTATTTTAAACCAAAGCAACACTTAAATAATTCGAGTATTTTCATATCGTTTATTAACGTATCCTCACCGAACAAGTATAAAAATCCGTTGAGCGATTTATCAGGATATCTAAAGTACAAGTACGTAAGGCTATATTCTCCACGAACAGAAGAAAAATCGTGCTGTATTCTGTATCTATTAAAATCCCAATGCCTTGCATTTCTTCTCAAATAGTCTTTATGATAACCTGTCGGCGGCCTACCGTATGAATCAAAATACTGACCGAAACCATTTCGATCTATGTGTTGGCCTACCCAGTACGAACCGAGTTCACTGTCAGGATACAAGTGACTTTTTATGTACTTTGGAATTTTTACATGGAGCGGTAATCTGTTTTCTGCATAGATTGTTACTAAGGCTTGAATTAATCATACGTAAATATTTCAGAATTTTAATTGTATTCATCATGTGGACATACCATTCGTACAATACATTTAGAAATGATGAACCAGTCAAGGTAGCACAGTACATAAAGAGATAAGTTTCATTGTAATGAAAGGCCACAAGTTAGTATTATGTTATTTTTTATTACTGATAGACTTAAATCTATACAACAAGTTTCACTAACTACTGTAATAATTGAAGATATAATAAACATTTTATCACTCCAATTAGATTCATATCCGTTTTGAAATATGTCGACCTGCCCGTAGAATAAAGTTCCATAAGAACATGAGACCATCACAGTTTTTCTATATTTTTCAGACTG
>DWJK01002619.1:0-14317 GCA_018248815.1 Croniades pieria auraria
CAAAAATGTTCTTTTTTAACATTTGAACAAATATGAAAAGAAAATCTAATACTATACTCCTCTACCTACCTCTTCGGGGATTACTGGCGTGATATTATGTTTTTTTTTTAATGTAATACATGTTTGAACAGATGATTTAATTGTAATGATTAGTATTTACGTTGTAGCTTGTTTTATTTTTCTTCCAGAATACTTGCAGCTGTTGCGCCCAGTGCCACACCACGCAGCCGGCCTGGGACTTCAGCTTGCAGCATCGGTTCTGGGCTCCAGGTGAATAATACCATCATTTCTGACATTTTGTAGAAATAATAATAATAATAATACCAAAAAGCTAGTAGTTGCTTCGCACAGAGGCCTTAGCCTTCAATTTCAGCAGCGTAATGTTGCCAGTATTTTAGATGAAGTGATTTTTTACGACTTGTCGACTGCCTCGTTGGTCAAGTGGTTGCAAGGGCGACTGCTGATCGGGGGATCTCGGGTGGAAGACCCGAGTCGGGTACTATTGGATTTTTCTAATTTAGAATTCCTAGTAGTGACTCGGAATCTGAATCTGTGCCTGGTGTATGTAAATGGGCTCACCGCCTGTTTTATGGGAATTAAACGTAACTGATGAAACGTGGGATTGTACTACACTCCTTTGCCTACCCCTCCGGGGATTACAGGCGTAATGTTTCTTTTTTTTGTTTTTTCATTTTTATTATCAAAATGTCTGTTAATAATAATATTGATATACATTGAATTCTCTATATTATTAATCCTATTTTATGCTATATTTCTTCGCGGTTGTAATTTTTCATTCACGGTGTTCACATCAGGTCGTATAGGCAACTTGTACTCCCCGAACCCAGGCACCGGTCGGAAAACGTCTCCGTGGAGCTGGTTTCCGTGGCCGCGCGGAAATAGCCAGAAGTAAGTGCATTAATACTCTGACTGTAATTCTGCCATAATGTTTATCTATTTATTTACTCTTTGTTGCACTCCGTAAGCAGGCATAACAGAGCGCGAACTTAATGCCTATTGGCATTCTCCGCCAGTCAACCCTCGGAGAATAGTAAGACAAAAACTAAAGAAAAGCTGGTGCCAAAAGAAAATAGAGAATGTGAAAAAAAGAAAGGATATAATATGATAAAATACATACATTCATATTATATGTTCTTTAGGGCTTGTGAAGTCTGCCACTATGGACTTAACCCTTCTTATACCGAAAGGAAACGCGTATTTGACAGTGGAACTATAGAAGGATTGATAATGATTGTAACACTGGGTGCTATAATATGTTGTGCATATAACCATTTATTAAGTAGTTATTATTGCAAGCGGTGTGCTTTTATTTGGTCGGTCATGCGTTTTAATGTTTAGGGTCTGTGATTTACTAACTTTAATCAGAAGTCTCTGAAACCTTGTAGGTTGAGTGGGATTCCCAAACAGAATGATGAATGTGTCATAAGCATATTAGCTCTGCAAGGATATAGATACTTAGCATGGATATTCTCCATTTATCTCGTAAGGACTCGGCACGATGTAAAAAAAAATGTAAAAACAATTTTAAGGTCCGCAGATTTGATATGTGAAATGTTCCCTGTGGCGCAGCTCGCGGTGCCGCATGGGCGTGCCGCAGTCGGGCGACAGCGCGTACGGGTTCTGCGACGCGGAGCAGGCGGGCGGCGCGCAGCAGTACGACGAGCGCGCCTACCCCAACTTCAACCAGAACTTCCAGCGCGGCGCCACCGCCGCCAACTTCGCGCAGAACTCCGGCACCTTCGCCCAGAGCTCCGCCGCCTTCGCCCAGACCTCCGGCACCTTCGCCCAGTCGCAGGCGTTCCAGCAGACCACCGGGAATTTCGCTCAGGTCCAGGGGAATTTCGTGCCGAATACGAGTTTTAATGGGAATCAGTTTCAAGAAGGTTTCCCCGAGGCCAGTGCGAGTTTTGACGCCACTACCGGTGTGTGGGGACCTCCACCGCCTTACAGTCCGCAAGGGAGGAGTGGGAGCAGGTTTGTTTTAATTCAGATAGTTTTATTTATTGTAAGTTATATGTGTTGTAAGTTGTAAGTATATGTGTACATAATATAATTAATGTCCATCATACATTTTTACAAATGTCGTTACAATACTAAGGAATGTAGCATTAGTAGAGGTGTTCATTATTTGACACGACAGCAAATAATCACAATACTAGGAATAAACATAATTAATGACAATAATATTAATTATGATGATGAATAAAAGTGTTTCTTTCTTTCAGGCATCATCTTCATCACCAAGATCCAGCAGCAGCCACGCTTCTCCACCATCATCACATAGACGTCCACAGGAACTCCATCCCAATACATGAACACACCAACATGCAGCCTCATACTTGTAGAAATTCGTATCTTCATATGCAGCAAAATATGGCAGATATGAGTCGCCTTAACCCGGATGCGAGTCGCCTCAACCCGGATATGAATCGCCTAAATCCTGATAGTAGTCGACATAATCCGGATATGACCAGACTGAACCCAGATCTAGCTAGACTTAATCCAGAAATAAGCCGCATAAACCCGGATATGAGTCACCTGAACCCAGAAATAAGCCGTCTTAACCCAGAAATGAGCCATATAAACTCGGATATGAGTCACATATCCCAAATGTACCCGACTGACCCAAACGAGATAGCGCGACTACAGGAAATGGCGCATTTAGGACAAGAAAGGTTTAATACTTTGAGAGGCCATTTGGTACCCTACAGGGGTTGTCAGAGGTCCTTAGGGATGAGTGCGGGCAATTTGCACAGGGATTGCCGGATGGATGAGAATATTGCCATCGAATGCTTGCACCAGAAGAGTGCTAGTAAAGGTAGGATATTGGCTATTTTAATTGAATTATAAAAGTCATTAAGAATTATAAGGGCATTTTAATAACAATTTATGTACAGTTTACCATACACATATATCACTAGAGTGTAAGGCAGTGAAATGATATAATTCTTCGGTATAAATATTTTTGTCTATGTAATAATCAAATTGTGCAAAAATATTTTTAATAAAATGCAACAGCTATCTGTAAAAGTACTCACTGAAAATCAGCGTTGCGATTCCCTGATCGCAACTCATGCTGAGCAAGGTACCTGTTAGCAGATTACTGCAGCACAGCTCTCCATTGCACTATTTCTGTAATGTAACTGTTTTTTGACTATATTACGTTTCCCTTATTTTTTTTTAAATTTTATATTCTGTTATGTTCTATTCTTTTTGTTTCCTTGTTCATGTGTCTAATTTTTTCCTTTGTATACTGTTGTGCCTGAATATGTGCTGCTTTATTTTGCGAATAAAGTAATCTTCTTTTTTTCTTTCTTTCTAAAACATTAAATGAAAATTACTAATGAAATACAAATATAAGCTTTGTTTTATAAATTGAAAATGTTTTACTTCCAGTTTCTGATCAAAGCAGTGATTCATGTCAAAAACAAGGGAAGGAGAATTTAGGATTCCAAAACGACAAACATTCTCCCATAAGGTAAGTCATTGATTTGAAATTGAATTTTATCACTTTCATATTCGGTTGAGGAAACTCTAGGTTATGATTGCATTCATTTGAAGTTTTAATAGGATAATTTTGTTTTGCCATGTATTGTAAATAAGCTAGTTATTATGCATACATTATTTATCATCTCATTTTGTTTTGATTCACTGTATTATTAATTTTTATTACTAAATTGCAGGTCATCCATGCAAGACTGCCACAGGGGAGCAAATCAAAACGCAGAGTCCGAAGTGTACTTTGCTGATGTGTCCAGTTGTTGTAATGTTTCTGTAAAGGTTTGTGCATTTAGTAACTATTCAATGAACATATTGAGTAAGGAGAGGTTGAGATAAGGTATAGATTAAAATGCTTAAATAGGCTGTCATTCGTTAGCAGATAGAATTTTGAGGAACAGAGAAAATCCAAAATTTTGTACATAAATGTATTACAGGAAGTTCAGAAAATATACTCTCGTGATTCAGATTACATGTGGCGCCATCTCTTGACAGATTGATGAAACGTCACTGGAGTTTTTTATGATTAAAATTAAAGCTGATATAGTTCTAGACTTCTGTATTCATGTAGTTCTTTATCTGGGTAAAATTACCTTAAAAAGGACTTAAAACACGTTAAAATAGGTAAATGTACTAACTATACCTGCATTAAAACATTACGCTTGCATGATTGGAGTTAGATTTATAACTGGTAAATATACTTATGTGTATTTTCAAATTTTGCAGGCGGACTGCTGCATTAACTCCAACGTGTCAGCTCTTGTGGGAACCATTGAAAACCATCCGGAATCTACGTCCGAGTCGGACACTGGCTCTTTCACTCTCACTCGACAGCAGCGACCTCAACCGCAAGTTGGGTCCAAACGCCGACCGCGACAAAGTGACAAGCACGGCAAGAATCAGGAGAAAATGAGACAGGACTTAAACAGTTCTCTTAGATTAACAGAACAACAAATAGAACAGTTAAACAATTCAATGCGAATGAGTGACCGAGTTTGCGGGATGAACGAGCAGCGCATTGAAAGAATGCACGAATCGCGAATTAGCGAGCGAATAAATGATTCGAGGGATAGGTTGAACGATCCCAGAGCAGAACGTATAGATTCAAGGGATCGGTTGAATGAAAGATTGGAGAGAAGAAATGATTTAGTCGAGCGCTTGAATGAATCTCGGGACAGGCTAAATGATTCAAGAACGGAACGTACGAGCGACAGGGACAGGTTGAACGACTCAAGAATAGAACGGATGAGCGATAGAGATAGGTTGAATGATTCACGTATCGAACGTTTGAGCGACAGGGACAGACTAAGTGATTCACGAGTTGAAAGAATGAGTGAAAAAGACAGATTGCATGACTCCAGATTGGAGCGAATGAGTGAAAAAGAAAGATTAAATGACTCTAGGTTAGAGCGAATGAGTGAAAGAGATAGGCTCAATGACTCAAGAGTTGAAAGACTGAGTGAAAAGGAAAGATTGAATGAGTCTAGGATGGAGCGAATGAGTGACAGAGATAGAATGAATGACTCTAGAATAGAACGAATGAGTGACAGAGATAGGTTGAACGACTCAAGAATGAGTGAGAAAGACAGATTAAACGACTCAAGACTAGAACGAATGAGCGACAGGGACAGATTAAACGATTCGAGAGTTATTGAGAGATTTGAGGACCGTAGGATGTCCGATTTAAATTCAAGTGTCAGACTTGAGGGTAGTCCCAAAATGCGTGCTCACATAAGTCCCTTACGGATGCCTAGAGCAAGTCCTAAGAACTTAGCAAAAGAACATCCTAGGCAGTCTAGTAACGACTCTACTAAGCCGGATTTCTTTATGCCTCCTCCTGTGAACCATTCTCCCTTGTCGCCTAACACTGAAGAGTCATTGTTGTCTGACGAGGATGATAGACGACAGGACACAGTGTACTCCAACGAACCAGAGGCTTCAAAGTGCTTAGGACCTGATTCTCAGTACGAACCAGTTAGGGAGAGTAAGGACGAAATATTAAAGTCCAATCACCATCACTGTTATAGCGACACAAATACAATGGATTCTGGTTGGCAGAGTGGATCAGAGAAACAGGTCACTGACTAATGGAAAAAAATGCGAGTTAGTAATGACAGCTATTAAATACCTTTTTATTCTATTTACGGGGACATGTGTGTGTTTTGTACCAACAGCCAATAATTTTTTAATCTGCATCTTATAGCTATGTACCAATATAGCTGGCAGTCAATGTTTTAAAATTTTGACAAGTATATAACGCTCTCTAATCGACTTTGAGATTATTTTTAATTTAAATAAGTGTTGATGAAACTTTCATTGGTTTAATACTCCATGATTGATATTTAAATTTCATAAATGTAAATAATTAAATGATTTGTCCATTATTTGTTTAGAAATTATTATAAGTCTGTCTTTAGGTAAATGTTTTTAAAATAATACTATTCCTGATTACTTAACTTAATAACGAAGTGTTCATTGAACGCACAATACACAATGAGAGAGACAAAGTGCACAGATTATTGCTAAAAACGTCGCATCAATTGAAACTGGCCATATTCAATTTTTTAACTGTCTTCGTGATATTTTCGTGATTCTTTTAGTTATGGTGACATCAATATGTCTCGGAACAATAAAGAAAGCAAATTTATTCACAGAGACAGTTAACTTTTTTCTTGGCTGTTTGAATTTGATACAGTAGCCACCATTGCAGGCCCAATGCCTAAAATATCTGTCAAGTATGTTGAATTGAAAATAAAAAACGAGGGATTCCTATGACATTAAAGAAATTACCGCGCGGGAATTGATTTTTAACTTGCCATTGTTGTGAACATGTAAATAATAGTAGTAATTGTGCCAAGTAGAGCTTTAGACACTTTTGTATTAAATTAAAATTATTGACCAAAATAACTTAGTAATGGTTCAATCATTTCATTTTCACATTTTGTAAAATTTTGACACATGTCAAAAATATAATTAGTAAAATCAACTTTCTATTATTATTTGATTTTACAATTAATTTGTTTTTATCATATTTTCGGGTTATATAAAAAAAAATATTAAAATCTTCCACTGAATATGTTTTAAAGATGTAATACCTATGTTAATTTCTTAAAATGCTTACAGACCTACCACCATTGTGACATTACATTAAATCGTCATATAAATAGAACTAACCAGATAAGTAGGTACACTTTATTTATACGCGGATTCTTGAAACGATTGTTATACTGTTGAAACGATTGTTGTTTCGAATAATTTTTTTTAATAAATTTCGAATAAGTTTTTGTAAATATTATTTTCATACAACATATTAAGAACCGTAGCAGTCCAACATATTTGCCTCTATCTCAGTAACGTCTTGAATACATTTCCTTTATTATAATGACACAGATTAAATATTATTAATAGTCGAGATTTATATCATCTTTTTTTACATCTTTCGCCATAAAAGTATTTATTTATATATTCAGCATAAATTTATAGTTTTTTTGGTTTGTAATATTTAGTTATATTTCGCCTATATTGGTGCTAGTTTCACGTTAACGTCGCAAATTAAAAGAGAATTCTACTTTTAAGGAACGTTGTATTGTAACGCGGTAAGGAATTGTTTATTTGTCAATTGCAGTATTATTTACGGTTCAAGTTAAACCATTTTGTTTACGTCACAAACCATATTTGTCTTGTTTTAGTTTTGACAGAAAAGCGTAAGAATTTTGCATTTTATTTAATAAACCGTTTTTAAATCACGCTCCGGCACACAATGCGTTCCAATTTAGTGTTTTTACGAAAGTTTTGATTTAAACAAATCCTTACAACAAAGAGATTTTTGTTTTAAAACAAAACTAGTTATAGCGAGAACCATTCGAATAAGGTATAACGTTATTGTCTGCATTATACAATTTGTATATTATATTGCATGATAATCAAAATAATGATTACTTATGTAAATGGTTACATCTTTATTATTTTTATGTTTTAAGTTTTACATGATATAAAAAAATATATCGGTATTGCCACATTTGTAGCGTAAATAAATGTTTAGTTAAAAAAAATCAATTCTCATAAATTTTTTGGCTAGGTTTTTAAAATGTCTTTTTGTAATGCAACTATGTTGCAATTAGGTTCGTTTACCACGGTATTGCCAGTTACGCTTCTATCCGGATCTATTGACCCTCTTCAATTGACACACAAAATTCACATTAACTTTAAGCATAATTTTAAAATTTTTAATCAAATCGTTGATTATTCTTCTTTTTCACTCGAGAATTCACGGAAATAAAAAAAAATCGTCTTGTCATGTCGTCTTAATCATGTTATAATATTTTTAATTATCGAGATATAAGCAGTTCATTTTCAAATTCTTGGACGACGCGCAATTTAGAATTGTTTTTATAATACATATGTGGGAGAACTAAATTATTTCATGAGCATACAACATTTAAAAAGGGTATCATTTCCAAAAATGTTTTCTGAATAATCGTGTAAAGCACTTTCATATTAAACATAGGTCGTGGAACACTGTATCATAAACAAATGGGTCGCATGCACAATGGTTACTGTACCTTCGTTCAGAAACTTCAATTGATACTGCTGATACCGTTCGGTAACACTGAGCTATACTACATTAGAAGTTTTAATAGACCGAATCCCTACAGCGACTGGCAGTATGGTGAGTAGCGTGCCTTTATGTTATTAATGTTAATTTCCTTGATTAGTATGTAATATTGTCGTTAGATTGATCGGTTACAATGATTCTATTAAAAGACTGAATCTTGGATGTTTGTTTTTTTTTTTAATATGCAACCAATGATAAGCATTGATAAGAAGCAGTGATAGCCTAGTCGTTAAGAATTCAGCCTCTCATGTCGGGTGTGCTGGGTTCAGATCCATGACGCGCACCTCTTTACAAACGTGCGTTTTAAGTTTAAATATCACTTGCTAATGGTGAAGGAAAACATCATGAGGAAACCTGCACTCCTTAGAATTTATTAAAAAAAAAATCTAAGGTGTATGAAGTCTGCTAACTCGCTCCTGGCCAGCGTGGCGAACTATGGCCTTAACTCTCTCAATATGAGAGGCGACCTACATTCTAACAGTGGAATGATAAATAAGCCGACTATTTTATTATTATAACCAATGATAAGCCATTTCAAACATTGAACATTGTGAGTACCATGATAGGTTGTACTTGTGACCGATAGGACTGAGTCCTATTGGATTGTGGTATATAGCATTGTAACATACAATACATAGTCCTACAGAAGGAATAGTGTTGTCTTATGAAGACACAAAAGCCTCAAACTACATCCTAACATATGGTTATTCACGTTTGAATTCGAATCTAACATTTCGTTTGAAAATTGTGAAATGTGTAACAAATTTATAATGAAATGTTATAAAACATTAAATTAAAACATGTTATAAAACACATTGGCTTACAAACACTTCTGGTATTGTTTTTGTATGAATGATTGGTATTTAAATGTTCAAAGGACTGGCCAATGTAAAGTTGCCTCGCCACATTTAGTCATTTATACCTTCACAGGAAGCTGCCACTAGTTTACTATTTTATTTTAATGTGAGGCTATTAATGTCCACGAAGTCTTTTAAGTAATAAAAGTAATGTGTACAGTCAAAGGTAATAATAATAAATGGAACAGCAAGTAATTAGAGATATTGCATTTTAATTTTTTAATAACATTTCAATTAATTAGCAAATTGTGGTTTTTACAAAAATTTATAAAGCACCATTTATAGCTATTGTAAAGAATCACAATATTGATTGGATTAAGGAGAGAAGTAAAAATATGGCCAACTATTAAAATATTAGTGGTAATTAGTAAAAAAAAGAAAATATAAGTTACATAATTGAGAGATATATATAGAGTGTTCTATAACACTGGCAGTGTAGATTATATTACAATTGTATAAAAAAAGATAATCACTAGTAGATTTAAAGATTTTTTTTAGTCTGCAAATGTGGTCCATTCTGTCTGTAATTTTTTGGTACTACATAACCTTTAAAAAACTTTAAGCTTTAACCCAGAACGGTTCACAAATGCATGAGTTATCAATAAAAACTGTAAGATTCTCTAAAAATACATTGAATCATTGTAGAAGAACAAAAAACATAAAATGCGAGAGATTTCTCATTAAATCACAAGCCATTCACAGAATATTCGCGATTTTTCAACCGATTTCTTATGTAAAATGTTTTATTATAAGACTAGTGGACTTAAATGCGTTAGCACTAAATTATGACGTAAAAGTTAAGTAGGCACTTATTTTTATGTTAATTTAAAAATTTAAATCACCATCCTTACAAATAAATTGATCTATTCCCATGGTATAAAAACTAGCTGACCTGGTAGGAGCAGCGAGGTCTAGTAGTCCTGGCCTCCCCAAATTTCGGGAGATTTTTTGTGAACAGTTGTCAGACATATATCTATTCGTTAGAGTCAGAGTATTATAATGAATTTATCGACTTATAATTATCCCTAATGGCCCTGTATCGTCTGGGGGTATCCTTAATATGATTACATTATCTTACATCATTTAAACCCACTGACTTGGTCGAATGTCGCTATTACACTTCACGGCTGGGCTGACTGTAGATGAGCAGTACCATCATGATAGAAAATGATTGTTTTAAAATTTCGTCTTTATATTATTACGTCACGTTGTACCTAATATTCCTATTACTAAACTTTTTTTTACAAAAAATGTTTTAAACTAAACTGAATTAAAATACTTAGGTTATATCATTTGCCTATAAACTAATGTTGTGGTAATCAGTTATATAAGACAAGTTATTGTGACAGCTTATAATAACATAAACAGGTTAGGTGACAGATGCTGGCAGTAGATAATTAAACTTTTATGCGCCCTTAAAAATAAGTTGCAATAATTTGGGCACGACGAAATTAATTGTATTTGAATCAAATATATTTTAATTTTTAGATTAATGGCTCATACATTTATATAAGTTTAGCGTGAAGTTATTATTCAAAATGTATACCATGTTGCTACATATAGTGTTAATAATTTGATTCCTAAATATTGACACCGGGCCCCATTGATTGAAAAGAAGCTATCAAATATATTATAATCGTTTATCACTTTATTAATATTTATTCTGTGGTATTAAAAGTTAAATTTTGAACGAATACACTTTGATGTTCCTTTACTATATCACGGTCAGAAATAAAAAGGTCTAATAATATTGAATTATAATATAAAAGTATGTTAATTGAGCAGGGAATTATGAACTATATACCAAATCAAATTAAAGTCAAAATAACCCAGACCGAAAGACTTTTAACCAATTTGTTTTTTATATCTTTCGATAACGAAACGAATAGACATATAAAATAAAATTAAAATAAAAAACGTCATTTTAAACTTCTTGTCATATTGACGTTCCATTTGACAGCTCCTTTTCCACACCATAGACAACCTAAGAAAAGAGCATTCTTTTTATTAATACCTATTTAAACAGCAATACTAAGGTCGCTGCAATTAAAAGATAATTGTACGAGACTAAGGTAGCATGATTTTTGCTCTTTTCGTTATGCAACACTAGCTTGTTGTCCTGAGTTCGCTCGGCGACCGTCGCGGGGGTGCCGTCTCTCTCTCCTAGAAGCTGGTTAGCTACCTTCAGGTTCTTTAAAAGGGCTAGGACATCCTCTGTAAAGTGAAAAAAAAATTTTGGTAAATAAATACGGATTGATAAGAACTTTTCATAATGTTAATAAGGATTGGTAGAATTCTACTTCTTAAACATAAAAAAAAATTAAAGACTGATAATTAATAAAGGGAATTAGTACAATTCCCAGTGCTGTTGTTGTAATGATATATATTGTGTTTTTAAGAGCATTCTTAATACATTTGTTTACTTAATATCTTTCATAATAATGTTATAAAAAATATCTCAATGTTCTATGTAGTTATAATGTAATTAATGCTAGAGTTCATTTTGAAATAGGGACTTGTATTTATAAAATACATACAATTTGAGTCTCTCCGTTAGCGTTTAGTCTTTAACAGTGAATTTTATACCTACTTGAATACCTATAAAAATTTTGTCTGGATAAAGCTACCTCTCGAGTAACGATCAATTAAAGGTCTACGACTAGTATGCCAGATGTAGCAACAGTAGATGGAAGGAGAGTCTCACCGGCCTCCCGCTCGCCGTCCTGCCAGTCCACCTTGATGAAGGTGGTGAGCGACACCTCGTACACGGTGTTGGCGGCAGTGCCGGCCAGCGCGCGCCGCCGCCGCCCGTACGCCGTCACGCCGTTGCTGCACAGCACCTGCGCGTCCAGCGTACACTCGTACAACATGAATTCACAATTATGTAATATCTACGTTAAGTAAGTAGGCGAAGTCCGCATTTGGTCAACATTGTAGACTGTGAAGACTTTTCTCATTGAGAAACGAAACCCGTTTATGCTAGTCAACCGGTAAAAGGGTTGATGATAATGTGAATAATGTTTTGATAATAATGATGACCCTATTGCAGCTTTACTACTCACCCCTTGACATTTGCCGAGACACACGGAGACCGTCCCCTTGAACTGGACGTACGTGGTGTCAGGGAACTTGAAAGCTCTGAATTTCGCCGTGAGGCTGTCCCCATCAGTCGTCAGGAAGTTGTCGAACAGGTACGGGTCCACTGAGCATCTGTGTAACAATAATATCTTAGGACAAGTTTGTACATGGCCATCTGATCGCAACTTAAATAGCACTGATAAACTACACATACATTCGATATTCAACATTTAAACATACATACATATATCTATGTATAGATATACTTGTTGCTTACCCATTGAACACTATGGTCTCCTGCTGCTTGCCAGTATCGGTTACGTGCATGTAGCTGACCAGCAGCCCGTACACGGGCGCGGAGGTGTTGTCCAGGAAGATCTCCATCGATAGAGGGGTTCCGGGACTCACTGAGATTTCGCCTGACACCCTATAATTAATAATAAACAACAAATGTACGTTTGTATGTCCTTACGATCCTTTCTAATGGACCGGCTGTGACGACTCGAGCATCCTCTTATCATAAAACACTCGAAATGTATAAACAGTCTTTATTACAGTGTGCTAAAGTTGTATTTTAAATACGGTCAAAATCTGTCCCGCTATCCGAGCTGATCCATTAGTAAGGAACATTATTCATGTTTTTTAAATACAGTCGACTCGACCTTTTCTCGAGAAGAAACAATTGAAACGAAGCAACGGTACAAATTCGAAAGGACAAAGGAAAACAAGAAATTCATAAAGAAACGAATTAAAAAAATTGTGATTTTTGTCTGGATTAATGAAGGCTAAATTTAAGGCATATTTCTGTAATAATTCAAGTTAAAACATACTGTTTTCCATTTTGTTTCACCACAGCACCTAGAACTGGTTCTGGTGCGCGGCCTTCTTCGTATCGTGTGATGTTCAGGACACTGTAACAGAAATCAAAACAATCAAGCGTTAAATATATATTGTATAATACATTATTACATATTGAAGATAAATGAAAATAAAAGAGATGATCACAAAAACATCTAACAAGTACTTAAGCGGTATATACTGGTATTGTGGTCATTATTATTGTTATACTGATACCGACCCTGGTATGTATTTGTATATATTTTTTTATATTTGTCTTTATCTTCCAAAACCTCTCAGAATGAGATCAACTGTGGTCTTATTCTGGGAAGAGACCGGTATCTAAGACGATGTTATTGATAACTGTTATTGTGATATCTCAAGTTCCAGTGCTACGTACTCGGGCTCATTGAAGTCCTGCGGGAACGGTTCCACGGAGCGCGACAGGCGCAGCTTGCCGGTGACCATGCAGCGCGCGGTCACCGTCTCCCGGCCGCCCAGCTCGTTCTCTATCACCACCTTGTGGTAGAACGTTCTTTTGCCCTGGAAGACGGAAGATGTTTTAAGTGATGGCGAAGTAATTCTATAATTGTTAGACATTGGCACTTATTCTTTGGCTATCTCGTGAAGGACGTGACGTGACGATATAGATAGTAAGACAGTGTTTACTCTTATGGTCTTCAGGCCGCTTTTGGGTCTTTGGGTTTTAATATTTTAATGAGGCCATAAAAGAGGGAATAAATTTTGGTTCACCGATGCTTTATTGTGACTTTAAGTTACTTATGTTGGGATAGCAATTTATGGAGAACAGAAGGATTACCTTGGAAGCTAGTAGTGAATACTCACAGTTAGACTGTTCAGGACTCTGGTGACGCCACATTTGTGGTGGTCTTGCAAGTCCAACATGAACACCGCTATGTTGCCCTCCATCACAGGCTGACAAGGGCTGTAAACTGAGAAATTAAAAACAATTAGCAATTTTTATTCATTTATTTTTATTATTTTTCTATGATTGATTATGTTGACTGATGTTGAAACATTTCTTGTGTATGGCAGTGAAGTAATCGGAATAAAATAAGCTGAGAAAATCTTCTAGTCAAGGTACACATATGTACAGACAACATAAAAGGTTTATAAAGCAGCAAACGGTATAAAAACATGATTATGAGGATTCGTCACGGATGCAAACAATAGTACTGACTAGACGTTTTCCGACACGGGCGTCGAACCCGCATCAACAATTCCCACGTGTCCGCAGGAGCCGCGAAATGAAACGTTAAATCAGAACAATGATGGATCTGTGTGTTTGTGTGTCACTATTCAAGTGTCAATCTCGAAACAGGGGGTGGTGTGGAGTCGCACAACGCATCTTCTGCATATTTTACTCTTGAATATAAAGCAGATGTTACCA
>DWJK01002620.1:0-14316 GCA_018248815.1 Croniades pieria auraria
CATAGGCAGCGTCATTCCTTCCATCGACCCGCCCTTAATGGAAAACCCTATATTATTTGTGTAATATGCTTTAAACGTTTCGAATATTTTTGCCGGGTTTTTAATACTTCGGCTTTTAATAAATCGTAGCTTCCAGAATCTCCTAGAACGTTATCTTCTTTTAGTGATTTTCTTTTAGTGGTTTTTAGATGTTCCAGCAAACTTCATTTCATAAAAACTGGCATACAAACACGTTGATTAGAAAATCGTACATAAAAAATACATCCTTAATAGAGACATAGATAGAAAAAAAAAATTTCATTTCTTAGACTTTGTTCTTTTCTTTTGTATATGGCAGATGTTATAACGACTGGTTATGGATTCTATCGTCGTTTTCCACTTGAATAGTTTTGTTCCGGATAGTTTTAGAGTTGATGTCTCAAACTTAGACACTTTTTGTTTATATTACTTACTGTAAGAACGAACATATTCCTTGTAATATCTATATCTTGGATAACATTGTTTTATCCGTTACCACAGCGTTGATAGTTTTTTTTATATTTTACACCTAGTTTTAGTTTATTTACGGGCCGAGATGTATAAAATTTACCTTCTTATACTCCAGTGCAAGACTAAAATATCAATTCTTGCTTTACTTACGGTATATTTAAATTACTTTAATATCATAATGGTGTTATACACGTACATTATGTCCTTATTAACTATAGTAGTGTTAACTATCATAAAAAGTAAATAAATTACACATTGTCACACAGGGCTTGAAATTAAAACTTTATTAAATTGCTTCGAAATATTTTTTAAATGTTGACACTTAAATTTAATTTGAATTTAAAAAAATTGGACTGTCACTTCGTTTGAATTTCCCGCCATATTTATTTTATAAATAGGTTATAAACTTTTATCACTATCAAATACATTTCGAAGTCAACTTGCCAATAAATATCTGTCTCCTCCATCCACATCCTCCTCCTCCTCCATCAACATAACTTGCCTTACACGGAGCTGGTTCGCTGGAACAGATTTTCTGTAAGGTTCGGGCGCCATTTCATACAATTTTACTATAAATCGTTATTGTAATTTTAAGTACGTGTAAATATTAAGTATAGATATATAATTACTATTTTAAATGCTGAATTTGGCTTTGCGTTTCTTCGTTGAAATCAAGTTGCGATGCGACAATGTGGCTTAAAGTTCATTAGTGACCGTGTTTGTGGCCTCTTGAGTAATATACGTGTTAACGCCAGTAGTTTACTGTAGGTAAATAATGTGTGGCATGTTTTTTATATGTTGTCATCAATCAATCATCGGTTTCGGTCCACTGCTGGAAATAAGGCTCATCTAAAGGAGTTTTGCCTGTAATCTACACGTGAAAGTGCTAATAGGGAATCAATGTTCTTTAGATGATATTTATTACACTTATAATAAACATATAATAGTGCATTTAAAATAGTTGTATTAGATTTACTTGGCATACATGCTCTGACTATTCCGTTAGTGGTTGGCGTGATGACATAATAATAGTACCTAGTGATTGTAAAATATTTTAAAAAGGCTGGGTTCAGTTGGTAAAATAGAGTAAAAGAAAAAAAAATAAAAAAATAATTTTGTTACAAATTGTATCCATTATGTGTTGAAATTTTTAATATTATATGACTAGATGTTTACGCACTGAAAATATAATACATACATACAATATATAATATTTATATTCAGTTTCATAGACCTCGATTATGTATAGTACATTTAATTAGAAAAAAGCTTACAGATAAAAAATACTTATCTGTACCATGAATCATGAAACAATTATATAATTTAAACATCCAAATTTATTCGGCATTGAGCAACAAAAACAATTTATATTTAAAAATAAAAGTATGCAGAAATACAATTTGAATCATCGAAAGCTGCAAATACATTTGTGCAGCAGATCAACCACGTTTTCAGACAGAACTCGTGTGTGTATTTTTGTCCAGTCGTCCGCTGTTCGCGCGGCAAAATAAATGTAAATCGTAAATGTTATTACAATGGAAAATTCCACTTCATTTTATTCAATACTTGACCTTCATCAATCCTTTACCGTTTCACTGCTGGACATCGGTCTCCTCACATGATGAGCAGCCTCTACGGCCTACAAAGTTTTTACTTGCTTTAGAGAACATTATGGAGAAAGGAGAATGGCGGTAAATAAATATAAAATGGGTAAATTATTATGTGAATCTTGATGGATGCAGGTGTCGCAGGAGACCATGATTCAGGTAACTTGATTAAACAGATTAGAATCAAATAGAACAAATGAAACTAATAATTAAAAATGGTTTGTAAATATTAAGATTTTTGGCAGCCGTAGCTCTCTACCTACCCCGTAGATGACCTGGCGTGATAATTATAACAATCATTATGTAAGTTTAATGCAATAAACGTAACAAGTGACGTTTTAAAACATAATTAATGAGTTCAAAGCACGCGTTCCTAATTAATTTTCATGTCGGTCTTTCGAATTTTTTTACCCATTTTGCTGAAAGGGCGGCTAAAAGCAGACATCTGTCGGGCACTGAGTACCGAAACTGTGTGTTCGGTATCACAAAAAACGGAATAGTCTCACAGACATTGCGTTTTAATGTTGATTCAGAGACCCGACTCTCTGTGCCTTAAAATACACGAAAACGTAAAGATACTCCAAGTAAATTATTGTTTGTTCCTTAATACATTTTGATGGATTACATTGAATGGACTTCGTGTACGTAAAAATAATTTCATTTACACTTAAAATATTTAAATTTTTTATGTTATGTTGTACATACGAGTACTTTAAAATTTTGAGATAAATTTCGTTTTATAAAAAGAATATACGTGAAAATTTAAAAATTGCTGCTTTAGGCCGAGCGAAGGATTCGGCTTTTTGTTGACCAAAACCTACGTTCGAAACCAGGAAACTTGGTTGAAACCGAAACTTCGGTTGGAGGCTATTAAACAGTGTTTTGCACACCTCACCTCACCTTGTACACGTGTAAATGTCCAGATGACGACACAAGAAAAAAGAAAACCCAATAGGGAATAAATGTTAAGAAATTGCTTATGTATTTAACTTGACAAATACATATATACTTGGTGGTACTTCGTGATAAATATGTATTTGGAACACACTAATTAGGTATGTTATTTATTCCCGAAAATGAGAGTCGAATTTCCCGATATTCCAAGAAATAAATGTTTTGATCAGGCTAATTGGATCAAGACACACCGTTAAATAAACAGGAAATGGCGAGGAAGGAGAGAAAAAGTAAGAGACGGTTGCCATGAATGGTGAATATTCTGGAGAAAAAGAGTCTAAAAGATTGAGAATAGAGATTTCAGCAAACTCTTAATACAAGGCTCACGATGTTACAATTTGAAGCTACAATTTGAAGAGATAATGTTAATATTACAAAGAAAAAATATAAAATGTTAATACAACCTTATAGTATTAATAATAGTGACATCACTTCTGTATTACGCCGAAGGGGTAAGCAGAGAAGTGTAGTACACTTCCACGTTACAACAGTAATAGTCGTAATAATAATTTAATATCAGTATAAAGTTACTTCACCGTTAGTAAATATTGAAGTAATGGTGAAGGAAAACATCGTGAGGAAATCAGCAAACCGTGATGTTCTCTAAGGGATGTGAAGGCTGCTAACCCGCCCTTGGCCAGCGTCGCAGACTATGGGACTAACCGTTTTCATTGACACACTAGATCCCAGTAGAATTACAAAAGCGTTGATGATGATGATTAGATTACTACACATCTATTCTGAACAGTGTTAGTCAGTCGAAGATTTGAATGTTAAGAAACGTTCCACATAATTAATGTTGCTAGTCTCCGTCCTCTACACACGTATAAAAACTTGGTGAACGCGCATATAAATATACATGCGTTCTATTTGAAGAGCCGCGCGTGCGCGTGCGCAGCGACGCGGCGCGCGCCCTCGCGGAGCAGCGATGCACATGTGACATAGATGTAAATGTAAAATACGATAGTTGTAATGAGTTGTTGTATTTGTAAAATAAAGACAGGTATACCATTATTTATATGAAAAAATGTATGTGAGTTAAGCTGGTATATATGTAATAATATTGCTGTTATTATTTCGTCACGTTATGTTGTTCGCCGTGTAGGTAGGGAGCATGGAGTTCCAAATATTTCTGTTCTTATACAAAAGTTTTAGGGAATTGACTGTTTTTAAAATAAATGAAACGAAGTAATATTATTACCATATTTCCACGCTTCTAGGTCCTTTAGACAGAGAGCTATAAGTGCCCAATATTTCTGTCGTGACGTTCATGACTCTCTTCATTTTTACAATTCGTGTCACTAAAACATCTTAGTAATATTTTCTTGACATTTAATAGGTATAAAGAAAAATGAGTCTGTGATGTGTTCGGTTTAAATTTCTAGACTAGGCCTCGTATAAGTTCCGCTTTCACTACGGTTGTATTGTTATGCAAAGTGATGGCAACATTTTTAAATTCACGTAGAATATCATTACATTTCAATATGGATACTTTGGGTTTAAAGTAATATATTTTACATGGCTGTCTAATTTTACTCATAGGCCTAATTCCTCATTTATGAATTTGATAAAAAAAGTAACATTAGGCCTGTAATCCTCGAAGGAGTAGACAGAGGAGTGTAGAACACTCCCACGTTTCACCAGTTACCTTTAAGTTCCATGGAACAGATGGTGAGCCTATTGCCATACATAGAGCACAAATCCAAACTCCGAGTCACTACCAGAAATTCTAAACTAGAAAAATCCGATGGTCCCCGTCCCGGGATTTGAACCCAGGACCTCTAGATCGGTAGTCACGCTCGCGACCACTCGACCAAAGAGCCAGTTGAATTTGATGACTATTATTATATCATTTCGCTAGGTCTGTAGTGGGGTATATAGAGAGCATCGCGTGCTATCTATATTTTCAGATCTGACGCGTCTCTTCCACATTCATTATTGTCTTTATACACAATGAATATATATATCCATTCATGAGGTATGTTTGAATGGACCTAACTATATGTAATACTGTAGGTATAAAAATACACAGTTCAGATAACTTCACATCAAAAACGCCACTTCGCGCCTGCATTTCCCTGAAGACGTAGGCAGAGGAGTGTAGTACACTTAACTTTTTATAACAAGGATAATGCAAACCCTATTTTAAATGCACTTTACAGAACGCTTTATTTCTATGAAGAATGAGATTACGCTGTTTTTATCTACTACGTCTTCATTTCTATGAATTTTATATCTATCGCCTGATTTTAAAATGGGTTTTTATATTTCCTCAAGTGTATTTCGTTTAA
Source organism: Croniades pieria auraria (assembly GCA_018248815.1). Classification (NCBI taxonomy): domain Eukaryota; kingdom Metazoa; phylum Arthropoda; class Insecta; order Lepidoptera; family Hesperiidae; genus Croniades; species Croniades pieria. Next base: position 5,342 of record DWJK01002620.1, read on the forward strand.
TTTTATATACAAATCGTAATTAATTTTAGAGTTCGAAATATTTCAGCGTACAGTAAAATAAGTTTTTATTGACGTAGACTACGAGTTGATGTATTTAATTTTCTAATTATTCTTTCGTACCATTCATTGTGTTGCGTCCATCAGAAATATATGTATTTGTGCGAAATATCTCTCCCTTAGTACTTGTTCTTTGGGTACGTATTCTATATAATTAAAAATGAAAAAGCATGCGATAGGTAGTAAACACAAAAAGTCTAGACGCTATCAATACGTACAGTCGGTGTGGGTAGTATACTTGTAGGCTAGTTGTAATTTTATCAGGTGCTAGGCGAGTGAGCAAGCAGGACATGTGGGCCGGCGCTCGGGAGCGGCGCGAGGGCCGCCGGGAGGGAGCGGGGCGGCGCGCACTCCTCGCGGCGCCGCGCCGCAGTCCGCGCTCGGAGCCCTCGTCGTTGGCTCGTTACTCGTCGCCGCCTGCCGCCGCATCGTGATCGCGATCGCCTTTGTTTATTGTCGTACGCGCGCTCCCGCTAACAGCTGTTTTCAGTGCTCTATCATTACGTCGTCGCTGTGCCATTGTTCTGTGTGATCGTCACGTTCCAATCAGTGCTTCCAGCTCAGTGTGCCGTCAGTGTTTCTATCTGTGAGTGTAGATGGGGCGTCCCGAGCGTCCCTGAAGTGCGTGCGGCTCGCGTGCCTTGACTCAGCTCGCGGGCTGCGGCTAACGGCCCGGCCATGGCGGCCACGGCCCGCCGGGAGATAGACACCGGCGAGGAGGATATCGCCGCTATCGCCAAGCAAATTTCCGATCATGCGGAAGCCATTTACCAGACTTGGAAGGCGCGCGGCCTCGCGCCCACGGAGATACTGTCGTGCAGGCCCACGCCCGGCATAAAGCTGGCCGAGAGCTTGCGGACTAAACCGAGACCGGAACCGAAGCCCGAAATAAAGCAGCGCCCGGAGCTCCGCCGAGAGCATCGCCCGGAGGTGATTCGTGATCAGCGCCCCGACGTACGACGTGAACAAAGAGTAGAGCTCAGGCGTGATCTTGAATCTGATGCAATGGAAATGATGCTTCCACCAGACCTAGTACCGGAGCGTAGTGGGGTAGCATCTGGGGTAAACGCTAGACGGGCAGATCAGGCTGCCATGCGGCTAGAAGTGGCGCGTGAAGAGGAGAGACTGCTGCGAGCGCTGCGCACGGGTGGTGTGGTAGCGGAGCGCACGTCGGAGCGTCCGGATGTAGTGCCGCCGATATCCCTCGTGGATTACGCCAAGAGTCGGTATCAGGATCGTTTGGATACTGGTGCAAGAAAGCCAATAGCTGGCGCCAGTGGAGAAAGAAGGGCTTCCTTGGGTTCCCACGTGACCGAGGCTCGTTCGAAATTTGAGGCACGTGCGCGCCGGGCATCTAGCGCCGGCGCCGGCGAGCCTGCGTTGGCATCGGGCGCAGCTCCCGTGCGACCCTTCCTCACGCGTGGATCGGTGGCTGAAAGAGTGCTTATGTTCGAACGATGTCCCAGTGAAGCAACTTTGGAACTTGCTAAGAGAAAGTCACCAGTAGCCACCACATGGCGGGGTCCTCATGACGTCATCAACAGAGCACAGGTAAGAGATCAGTCAGGCGCTAATATTCTGTTATATTTCTGTCAAAACATATTAGGGACCGAAAATTTGAGAGAGAGATGATCTCAACTGAAAGATCTTTACTACGAAGTCAAACAAGAAATATTTGAAAGGTATTCGTGCATTTGATTTAATACAGTACTCGCAACTTCCAGTATCATTTACCCAGTGACATCACCTACATAAACGACACAACAATGTTTTTATACCGCTTGTAAATTACCTTTACACATCAATGTCTTCACATCTATCGTAAGTGACGTTTAGTTTACAAGGATCTGTAGAAATTAAATATTATGAACAATTTGGTCTCTGTTCACTTGTTTCAAGGTTTTAAAATTGTATAATCGTTTTCATAATTAATGAACATACAGTGCTATAAGGTTGTCCGCAATGTTGAGTATTTAATGCCTTTGTTTGAGTTAAATGTCTTAGTCTGTGACTCTAAGATGTTGAACTAAGAAATTGTCTGGAACTCGGGAACTGGAATCCAGTTTTATTTTCCGGAGATTTTAAAGGAAAACGTAATGAGACAGTACTCATTTGTGTAGAGTACATCGACATATCCAAATTCATTTGTTCTAATTTCTTCAGTACAGTTGTTGAATTTTGGTACACACACACATACTCACAATATACACATACATCGCTTTCAGTTCGCTACGTTTTTGTCAGAATGCCAGTTCCCTGCTCGTTCACCCCGGTTCACGACAAGTTGCAGACACTATTGTAGAGTTTTACTATTATTATATCATTACGCCAGGTCTCTTACAGAATATGAAGAGAGTAGTGGAACCAATTCTATCCTTACAGATTTCGGGGGCTTCTTCTACACACCTCGTACTCCATACACGCGTGCCGGTTTCGGTTTTGCCGGTAGTGTTTTGCTATTTCATTATTAACCGGAATTGATGGCTGAAAATGAAAATTGGGCTTTATTGCTTTTTTTATAAAAATGTCGCAATAAATTAAAAAATAAACCAAATGCACTATGGTTATAGACAAAGAAGATTCATGTTAGGTTAACTCTATAGTTACTCAAAATGTGATAAAAAAGAACATTTTGATTTCATCTATGCAAAAAATAATGTTTTTATAGATTTACTTTGCCATTTATGCACTTGTCTTTGATATACGCAGTAATAAATGTAAATGGGATTATGCAATGTACAAGCATCTTCCATGCTTCATACAGACGAGTGCAGATATTGATCTCATTATATACTGTCTGACGTTATACGTGTCGTGTATAATACCTCTTAAAGTAACTGTGACCTTCATCTTAATCAGCTAATGTTATTTTTTACATATGACAGGAAACTAAAATATGTGTTATGCATGAATTCCTATAAAAATTTAATGTCTAAAAAGAAGCAGGTATGGTATAAAAATACTTAAAATTCCTTACAAGAGTCAGAAGTCTCCGAAACCAGATAGTACACCAGTAAACCAGTAGATATATTTGCTAATCGATGCTTCTGCCTACCCCATAATACCCCATAAGGGACCTGGCGTGATGAATACAATAATGATAATAATAAACCTTCAACAGATTTTTATAATTTTAAAAGTTATTACCGATTGTAACTGATTTTCTACAATGGTACAATAAATATCTATTCATTTGATCATTTTAATTACATATACACAGAGTAGTGATGTCATAAGTGTATAAAGATACTGGCGACTAGCAGTCTCCCAACTAGTAATAATTTTTGTCTATTTTGTTTAGTCGCGTTCTCAATGGTATCCGTTATATTGCCATTATAAAGTCATCTCTTGATTCTTGCGTCATCTGTCTTTATTGTGTGCATGAATACGTTTAAATAAAATATATTTTGTTCCTGTCTGTGAACAAAATACTGCAACTTTATTAATTAAATATTCAATCTTAAAGTGTAATATTGAAAAATTTTAATTGATAATTATTCACAATAATTTTTTTTTTCAAATTATAAATAATTGGGCAGTTAAGTCGTCACCTTTGCGTTCGGAAATTAACCTTAAATGAAACATGTTTAACTCATTCTGCTAACACAAACCTAAACAATATTTTTATCTCTTTATACTTAAGGACTTGCTGTAATTGATTTTATAACCATTTAAGATCTGATAATTAGGTCTGGTTCATACTATATAAATCTAAGCCTTCAATAATGACGTTTTGCAACTGTCTTTGTTTATGGTCATAATTGGCGCGAAAGTTGTTTGACTTTGCGGAAAAAATTTGTTATGGAATAGTAAGTAATAAGTTAGTTATTGTCAGACTTGAAGCTCTATCACGTCAAAGAGACTGGATTGCTACAAAAAAGGGATACGGGTTGGTAAATCCTTAATATGAAAAAAAAGTAACATCACGCCTGTACTCCCCGAAGCTGTAGGCAAAGGAGTGTAGTACACTCCAACGTTATATCAGTTACGTTTAAGTTCCATGGTATAGGTGGTGAGCCTATTGCCATATACCGGGCATTGATCCAGATTCCGAGTCACTACTAGAAATTCTAAATTAGAAAATTCCCATAGTACCTGACCCGGGATTTGAACCCAAGACCTCCCGTTCGGCAATCGCACTTGCAACCACTCGAACAACGAGGCAGTCATCCTTAATATTGTTATTATTTATAGGGCATTTTTTTAATTGTAAGCGAGATGTAGACTAGGTTGTAGCAGGATTGCCTAGACAGTCTCTACTTATGTAGCCATTGCAGTAAATCTGTTTACAACAGGGATTGCCATTAAATTGAAGTTTGCTTGAAAATTCCTTAATATTCTTCAGGTTTAAATTGTAGTCTCTTGTTTCGGCGACGCCTCTTACAATACAATAATTCAGACTAAGTACAGAATATAAACATGAAATGAACGGATCGAAAAACCATGTCTCTACTAAAACGAAAATTTTAAAATCTTGTAAGGGAGGGATTGAAGGAAGTACAGAAGGAAAAAGAGTTACGGAGAAATAGAGAAAAGAGAGTCTGTGAGAGAGAAAGAGGAAACATTTATTACTACTCGAGGTAGACAGAGCAGGATGGTACTCTCACTTATCACAAGTTGTGTTATGTGTCCCACGTAATAGACTGCGACCCTACACCATACCCGGAAAAATGCAGCCTTCGTGCTTATTATTGGAACTTTCAACTTGAAAAAGTCCAATAATATTTTTCCTGACCCAAAGGTCTAACCTAAGATCTCTTGTTCATCAGACACGTCAACGAGTTACCAACGAGGCTACTCGCACCATTCAACAAACGAAATCATATTTTACATTGAGTGTAAGGAAAAAAATACACTTCTTACATCAAAGCTATTCTCGTCATATAATCTGGCGTTTAATGTTATCACTCTGAGGTCATTTAGTGACGACTCTAGTTAGAAAGACAAAAATTATTTAAACATGGAACCGTATTGAGTGCAATTTATCGGAAAATAAATTATGGAAAGCTTACATTCAAAGAAATTATTTAATTATCGGGAATATTATATAAATAGTTATTTATTGGTTTTCTGTAGTATCTAATCAAAGCTGTAGTTACCCATGACTTTACACGTAGACAGACTTTACTGTGTCTGTCTGTAGCATCAGATTGAAGGGTGTGAAATGTAATGGAATATTTTGACACCATTTTTATGAGTACATCAAGCATGGACTCATTTTACAATTAGTCCTATCGCTTCTTGGTATATGTGTCTCAGACAATGACACATCTATTGCTAATTTAAACTGACTTACTTGTGAGTTGTGGAAGGAGGAGTGTAGTGCGCTCCCACGTTTCACCAGTTATGTTTACGTCCGCTATGGACTATGTAGTGAGCCTATTGCCGTACACCGGGTACAGATTCAAAGTCGAAATTTGTCATAGAAATTCTAAGTTAGAAAAATCCAGTAGAACCCGACTCAGTATTTGAACTCAAGACCTCCCTATCGGCAGTCGCGTTTGGAACCGTTTGGAACCGCGTTTGGAGGTAGCTTAGCAAATATTTTTAAAATCTCATCACACATGGAATGCCGCAAACTGTATTTCGAAAAATTTGTGCGTTGGATGCCTATATAAAATTTAATTGAACAAGGTGAATGTAAATTAATATAATTGGTGTTATTATGCACATATTTGATAAAATTAATGTTTAATATTATTGCTGTATCATGCTTGAAAATTTATTCAAATGTTTCTATAGCTGTCAATTAAATAAGACTGTTAATATAGCTGTCTATTTCTCAATAATTTATAGGCTTTCTTTCCGTAGATGTATTTCTTATATAGGACGGTTATTAAATAAATTTATGTTATGAGATTATCGTGTTAAAAATCCATAATTATACATATTATTAAAAAAATATTTTGCATTTATTTGGATACAATTTTATCAATAGCTTTAATGAACAATAAATTTATTAAAAGAGCTAATTTAATTATAATCTATTGGTTTTTATAATATTCTGATGTTAAATTAATAAGATTCAAGTCTTTTAAGATTAAATTACCTGTTAAAATTCCTTCTTATGTGCCCAGATATACAACAATAAGTGCTTTTATAAGATTAGGATGGAAAGGGCCATCCCTATCCCACGATAGTATGGATGGTATGGATTATATATTATGATCACGGTACATAGTGCTAAATTAAACACAGTATTTGTAATTGCTGCTCTATATATTCTAGTTTTCCAATAACATTCCTACCTTAGCGCCTCACTCTAGGATATCCTGACTTACTAGGGTATACTGTCATTTACAAATAAACTTTGTAAACCAAAAGTTATCATCGTTACACCAAATGAAATTTATTATTATTATTATATCTTCACGCAAAGTTCTTAACAGGGTATTCAGAAAGCATTTAGAGATATGACATATTTCTACATTCATCACATTCTTCATAAACGCACGAATGAAAGCTTAACGTCAAATGAAACGTCATATTGTAATTGATTCTAATTTTGAATTTGATTGGATATTTTTTTAATTTGAATATTTTATTTTATTGCCCACCACGACATCGATGATGGTGGAATGGCATTTGAGAAGCGAGTTCTCTAATCTCAGAGGCCAGTGACATACATTTTGGTGTAACAGTATCTTCACGCGTATGGAATTATAAGCAATGATGAGCAGGATACGGCGCGGTGTATGCGTGTCACGGACTGGGCTGTATTGTGTAAGGACACATGGATGGAGAATAAGTAAATTTGATACTTGTACAACCGTCAGCAAACAGCGAATTATTTCTTTACATTTGACTGCCCCGTTGGTCAAGTGGTTGCAGCGTGATTGTTGAGCGAGAGTTCCTGGGTACGATCCCCGGGACGGGTTTAATTGGGTTTTTCTAACTTTAAATTCCTGGTAGTGGCACGGAGTTTGGATTTATACACGTATATGCCAATAGGTTCACCACTTTTTCATGGTAGGAAGTATAACATAACTGGTGATACGTGGCAGTGTACTAGTCTCATCTGCCTATCCCCTACCCTATTCGGGGAAGTTAGTTATGTCAGTCTGTCGTCTTAACATTGTAACTATGGCAACCGTGACGTCACCGCTCAGTGATCTGATGCGATTTATTTGCAAATAAATTGATAAAAATGCAATCAGAGTCTCAGAAAAAGAAAGGTTAAGGCCAGAGTCTGCCACGTTGGTCAAGTACTTCTTAGCAGACTTCATAGATATTAGAGAACATTATATCCCTAAGGTGAAACATGAAACAGCTTTATATGTACCAAGAATATCGTTTGTTATCATTCATTAGACCGCAGTACGACAGATGTCTTATGTTATAACTTTCGACACGACTCCCTGACCTTGATTCCTGGCTGAAGAAAGCTCTTTGAAGTTCCTTTGTTTGAATGTTTATAGTTGTTCTATAAACAGGGAACAGTTCCTAGTCTTGAGTCGTCTTTGGACCGTCAGCTATCCATTAAGTGAGAACGAACTCAGTTGGTTGTGAATTATTATCATCATCAATTCCTTAGCGTCCCACTGCTGGACATGGGTATCCTCTTGTAATAAAAAGGATTAAGGGCATAAGCTTGGTTTGTCACGTACATTAACCCTTTTACCGTTCCACTGTTGGACAGGGGTTTAATCTCAGAATAAAAAGGGTTTTAAGCATATTGGCTAATTTGTGGGTAATAATGATGACTAACTTTTTAAAGATCGTTCAATATAGCAGGCTAATGTAATTCAAAAAATTTACATTGATAGCTTATTGAAGGTATATGGAGGGTTTTAATAAGTCTGACCGAGGAATTGACCAGTATATCCTGTCTCCAAGAAATCAAATCAGCGTAGTATGTTGAACCAAGTTCCGCGTGTTTCTTATGTATAGGTGACGAAAGAGTGAACAGGCCCGTCTAGGCAAGGATGCTACATCCTGGGCTATATCTCGCTTACCATCAGGTGAGATTATAGCCAAACACGTACCACTGGATATTAAAGAAATAGGAGTCGTGCCCAGCATTGGAACATAAATAGGTACCAGTCAGTTGACAAATAATTGACTTTAGTATACCGATTCTGAATATTCAAATATGGTTAATGTAGATTTAGAAAGGTGTTGACAAAACAGATACCAAGGTGCAATAATTGCACATTTTATGAATCCTTGAGTTGGGTTTTATGGTGGATAATGTTCTCTAATTAGTAATGTTGCTCTCAACGCGCGAAAATATCCAGTATTAGAAAAAAACCTAAATAATAGCATCACAAAATCCTGAAAGCGGATGTAGCTGCTTTAAACCGCTATAATAGCTACTTGGACTTTTATTTAGCCCTGTGATTAATATAGGCCTTATAAATTCAATTCATTATATGGTCAAGACACTTATGTTATACATAAAAGTATAAATTAGATCAGCGCGTCAACCCAACAAACAACAATCTGAAAATATAAAGAAAACTGCAATATCGTTTACAACAGTTCCTTCAGTTTTTAAACTGTTGGAAAAAAACCCCTGCAAAGTTACAAAAGTTCACTTCATTAATGAGTCCTGAAAGCGGCACTTCACTGAAAACTGGCTTCTTAACGGATGACAGAGATTGTTCACCTCGCTGCTCGTATAGATCTACTGCATAGTGAAAAAATAGTGTTCCAAATTTAACCTCGGCACAGCGGCAACGTCTTGGCGCGCGCCCAGAGCCGACAACATCCGATCGCATACGAACATGCACGAACAAAAAGTTATAGACACAGGGTATTAACAAAATACTATATCGATGTCGGAATATGGTTCAGTTCATGAGGAATTTTGAATGAAAGGGAATATTTTTAATTAATGATGAAGCAGTGATAGCCTAGTGGTTAAGAATTCAGCCTTTCACTCCGGGGGTGCTGGGTTCAAATCCATGGCGCGCACC
>DWJK01002621.1:0-14313 GCA_018248815.1 Croniades pieria auraria
GACGAGAAATACAAGAATGAACATGACAGGATTGACAGGTGCATTCCACAGAGTGATGTGCGGTGTGCGATGTATCAATTTTTGAATCGATGTTTTGTTGAATATTGTAACAGACCAAGGCATTAACAATTTCATAATAATTTAAAAAAATATATATTATTGTGTAACAGCTTTCCTCCCACTTTCCTAAATGTGGTGGGAGTGATTTCATGAAAGGTGACGGAAGTATGTAACAAGAAGCCAGAGAAGAGTGTACTCTTTGATTTGAGTAAAGAGCGCGTGCGGTTGTACAGTTAGCCGTTAGGTGGGACCTACCCATTTTGCACAGTCAACCTTCATTTGTTTATATGTGATGAGGAAGAGAAAGGGAAATAGAGAAGAAGAACTCATCAGCTGTACGCTTAACCTTACAGTGTTGTGTATGAAGTGTGCTTTTATATAGATTAATTTATATATGTAAATTATATTTTTAAATGTATTTAATTAAAATTGTCTGAAACAATGCAATTCATTAATATAAAATGATCGTGTATAATCACTATTGGTTATCCTATCAAATATTTTAGTACTTAATTTTTCAAAATTTTAATATCTGTCTTTGTACAATTTATATTTTTAAATTGGCTTTAAAAAACTACTGCATGTGAACTTTATGCGTTATTGAAGTAAAACTTATTTGATTTTGTGACCAAAATTATAATTATATTACGTCGGGGTAACTAATTACTAAGGTGAGATGTTCGCTGTTACCCATCATATGCGACTACTGTAAGGATAGTTCGTTTTTTTTGTTCTCTCTGAACAATTGACAATCATTTCTGAAGTACATAAGCTGTGTGATTCTATATCCTCATCCCCAACTCGGGGAAAACAGGTAAAATTCTTCAGTAGAGGACTATGTGTATAAGTGGACTGTGACGGACTGATAATGGTAACGATTAATTTTTTTATTAAAACAATGTCGGGATCATTAATTATAATAATTAACAAAAAACAAAAGAATGTAGATAGCATTTAATCAAGCATTTAATGTCATACATAAAACGCATTTTGTTGCAGTTTTGTATTTATAATAAACATGTCCATTTTCCCTCGAATAATTCGTATGCAGCTACCGACCGTCTTGTGAGTGAGTCGCGCGGACATTGTTTGAACTCTGCTTCGTCCCAAACTCTGCCACTATCTGGTACCGATAAATATTCTCTTAATGTAATTTCTATTCAATTATATATCACAGATTCGCATTGCTTATTTGTGTAAACTCGCCTAATCTTCTGGTGAATTCTTCCAGTCCCTTTTTATTTGCCGTGAGGTAGAACATTTCATCTGATATTCGAAACAACCAGGTAGATAGCTTTGGATACCTAGGTGATAAGATATGAGGATTAATAAATGTTGTTTATCCATACGTTTCGTGGGCATTTTGTATGGGTGTCTTAGGACACCCATACAAATTCCATCCGTTCCATCGTGCATTGATTTAGATCAATGCACGATGGAAGTCATGGTTCCATTAAGTCCAAATAATATGTGCATAGCATCGCATTCACCTTTGCTTGTCTATCGGCACCAGCACATTTAACGTGCTGATCGTAGCCGCTACGGCCACATCTGCCAGTGTGATCCAACAGCCACCGAACCAAGTGCGAGCACCACCGAGCATGCTCTCTAAGTCCATGTAGGCAGTTTCAATGTCACATAGCTGTTGTGGCATCACAAAGCGACAATTTTCGTATAGAATCGGATACTGCAAATTTTAAATAACAATAGTTTAATTAAACCGTTATAAGAGATTACTATGTATTTGATATTTCATCTTCAGTATTATTAAGAGCTTTCCAATACATCGCAGTATTTTTTGTTGCAACAATCATAGCAAAAATATTGTGTATAGTATATTGTAATATTGCTCGTACAAAAACAACGAAGCTAGCAAAGGACAAGTGATTACTAATAGACATTATATTATTCCTTAATCCTCAAAAGATTGGAAGGCCAATATTTATATGAAATATATTGATAAGTACATTTTTGACTAAAAAAACATTTATGCACTCACAGCTGCAGCACAGTAACGCGGTTGCAGCACACCTCCGTCGTAGAACATCAGCTGGTCCACTAGCGCACGCCCGCCCGCATCTCTCGGCAGGATCCTGTTGGAATCGCAGTATCTGGACGCCAAGTACGTGCTTATTGCATGACTGTAAACATTTATTACAAAATCCATTGATAATTACGTTTTAATAAACATGTTTATGCAATAAATAGTACTGATATCAGTTATGATGAAATTAGAAAATTGAGCTAAATTTTTCGCTCATTTATATATGTGCATTTATTATCATATTGCTAGCTAGCATAATGCAGGTTAATTAGAATGAATATATTAATTCTCGGTTTAACAAGTGATCACCACTGTCACAACATCTACATTAAGCAATATGTGTGATATTTACAGAACCAACTGAAAATAAGAAATAAGTACCTGTCATATAAAATTAGCTCTCTATCTTTGAAAATCGGCAACGTCTGAAGAGGATTCATCTGCATATAGGAATATTATTAACAAGACATGTAAAAACAATCATACTAAAATTTGGATACATGTTAATATATCATTTACACTAATCTTGTATCTTAAACTACATCTTTTAGTTTTGATGTTAAGTAAAATTTTTAGACCGTGGCGGATTGATGGTGGGTATTCAAGTTAACCATTAAAATGAGTCTTTGTTTTCGATGGGATTATACTCGTTCAAAGTTTAGTTAATGTTTTACAAAAAAAATCGTGGTCAAATTATCTTTTTGGACAAACGAACTACCGCTTTAGAGTTCATAGATATTCTGCTGTTTTATTTTTAATAAATGTAGATAATGTTTAACATTTTACATTTAAGTATAAGCAAACATTATTCTTTAATTATATATTTTCAAACTCACAACAGCTATTTCCGGAGCCCTGTGCTCTCCCTTGTCTATGTCTAAATCTACTTCTGTGACGTTGATGTTCATAGCGTCGAGCGCCATCATGACAGCCCTACACGTAGGGCTGCGATCTGCCTTCCATAACGTGCATTGCCTATAACAACAACTCTTTTAAATACAGTACGTTAAAATACGTATTGTTTTCTATAATCTATATATTTTCATACTCTACAAACGTAATAAATCTCGAACACATGTTTTTCATGGAATTGATAAAAAATACAGTTTGTTACTTGACGTACACATGTACCACGTATAGTACATATAGTACATATAGTATATATATGTATAGGTACAACGTATAATATATATAACGTACAATTGTGATATGTACTTAATCATTACTTGTTTACTTTGATGAAACTTTGTTCAAAATAAATATATTTTCACTTACAAACTTATATCCCGGAGTGAGAGGTCGAATTTCAAACCACTAGGCTATCACTGCTGGTTTTATACTTATATCCAAAATAATTTGAGAAACCATTATGCATGTGACTTTTATATACAAATGGTGTTTATTTGGGTTTGCGTTTTAATATTAAGAAGGCAATATATCGATGTTATTCGGAATTCGAAAAGTCAATTAAATTCATTAAAATATGCTACAACACATTATGAATTATTGTTTAAAGCTATTCTGTACATAAGAGGAAATCATGTCGAGTTTGGTATTTACTGCCAGAATGTCTTACTTTAGAGTCGTTGCAGCAAACTTGCTCCTTCCTACACCCATATTTTTACTAACGAAAAATCACACTCACGAGAATTTAGAAATGTTACATGTTATTTATTGAAGGTTGGTTATTGTCATTTATTTACATGTTATTTTTATAATAAATACTACGATATTAATTCTCCATTTAGACGTATTAAAATAGACGTTTATTTTTTTTTTGTTGGTGGATGCAGAATAATAATGAAAGACTAACGAGAAGAATGGAAATAATTACATATTTTGTTTTTTCAAATTTATTGTAATTGTAAACTACTTACAAAACAACATCGAGACTCTAAATTATTCATTATTGACTTTTAAATCAAGGCAAAATATAAAAAACAATAGCGGGTAAATCGTTACTTTGCTCAGTAGCATTGGTACTGTTGTCAACGGGCAACGTATTTGTATGATATTTTAAAAATAAAGTCTTGTCCGATATGTTTAAAATAAGTTACAATCGTGTATTTTTCTCGCGCTTTTACAGTTCTCGAATGTATGATAATATTTAAAAACTTGTTTTGTATTTGGTTGTTATATTGATATCCCGAAACTGACTTTGTTTTGAAATCTTTTTATTTTTCTTTACTTTACAGAACGACGGTGACTAAACAAAGACCAATATTGTATGGGGATGAAGCTTCCCCGCCAGTCCGATTTGCGATGATGACGGCTTCTGTTTTAAACATTGATGTTGACTACCAAGAAGTTGACCTCTTTGCCGGTAAACATAAAACTAAGTTTTATGAACAGGTAACTTTTTTATTACATTTGTTGCAGACGTTTTAGGGCCACTTAGAGAATAAAATGTAATGAAACCATAATGCGTAAATAATTACATACTGAAAATTTACGCTTGTTATGCTGTGCTGTTCATAAACAGTCTTATCATTTAGCAGTTTTTATACTCGTTAACGAATTTCAGACGTAGCTGTCATAAATTCTTTGGGTACGCTGTAACTTGATAGTTTATATGATAATGTTTGCCGTCGTTTAGTTGCATAATATTAATATAAATGTATTTTTACGTAGACCTTGAACCAATTATTTTTAATAGGTAGATTTTCTACCTTTTATCTGTTTTAGATTAATCCTCTGAAGAAAGTTCCAGCGTTGATGATTAAAGATCAAGTGATATGTGACAGCCACGCTATTGCCATGTACTTTTGCCAACTGAGCGGCGACACAAACTTATACCCAAGAGAAGCGTCTACAAAGGCCAGGATAGATGAAATGTTATTTTTCAATTCTGGCACTCTGTTTCCTATAGATAGTGCTATATTCGTAAGAAAAAATTTATTGAATTAAATAAAAGTTTATTCCTGTGTTTTATCCTATATTAAAATAATACAATTTTTCAGACAGGTTATTTTGCTGGAGAGTGGCCCGTGGATAAAATCAAATTAGGTAACCTCAATTCAGCTTTGAATCACTTAGAATTTCATTTGAATAAAAACTTGTGGCTTACGGGGGACGAGGTACGCATTTAAATTTCATGAGATAGGTTTGTGGAAGTCAGACATGTTATCAAAATTCATGTCTTTTTTCAGATGAGCCTTTCCGATATTTGTCTTATGTCAACGGTATCGTCTATTTATCAAATAATACCGCGGTCGGAGAGCCATACGAAAATTAACGACTGGTTAAAGAAATGTAAGTCGATGCCGTTTTACGAAATCAACAGACGTGGTCTGAATCGACTGTTGAAATTTGTTAAAATGATGAAACATTACGATACATTACGACAACAATAAAAATAATGTTAATCGTGTGTATAATAATTATTACTACACGTTCTGGAGTTTGTAATATATTAGAAACCAACTTATGAATCTTTGTTTCTTTATTTCTTTAAAAACTAATGAGCTTCTTCTCAATAAATGTCAATGTATACTTGATCTTTAGCAATTAGCATTTGCCAGGTTAAATATAAATAATGATTAACGGAGGACTGTGTGTCAACGCACCTTTAAGAATAGCCTATGTCCAATTCAGTAATGAAATAAATAGGCAAATGCGATAATGATGCAAATCAACAATGTTACGGTTATATTCATTTTGTCGGCTTGCTACGTATCATTTTGGCATCGATATCGCATTTTATCGATTTAGAATAAGCGTTCTAAGGTTTCTATAGTTACCCTATATAGTATAATCTAAAAACGAAGTAAATTTGCATGACTAGTACTCACAAATTACAGTGATTTCCATCTGAATGTGTAAAGGTGAAAAGCGACTTGATTATCACGGCTGTAAAGTAAAGGCTTGGAAGTGTGCGGATAAGGGGTATTCAAAAGCAGTATCCAGCCTATAACTATATTTCTATAATACTATTTTTTATTACTATATTTCTATAATGGTTAAATTTCCTATGATAAATAATTGCACTTGTAACTGGTATTTCATCAATGTTTTTATTGAAAGTTTTTAAGGAAATTATGTTGCCCTATAAAAAAAAAATTAAAACGAATCGACGACTTCACTAATTTCAAATGTCAAAATCTCTGTAGTCTCTGCGCTCTATTGATTGGTCGACGAGGAGATGTGAAAAATGGCTGCCTTGCCTTCTCCCACTCAGGTAGAAATCGTAGAAATTAAATTAATTGTGTTAAATTGTCATTAAAAGTACGACATCCACATAAAGCTTAGTAATTATATTATAATACAGTGTAGTCTTTATGACGACTCGGCTTAAATAAAGGAGCGAAATTAAGCTATGAAGTGCCGTGAAACAGACTGATCTACGTTCGATTTAAAATAAGACATTTGAACCGTTTTAAAAGTGAATTATAGACGACGACCTGTAGATATTCCAGTGCAGTGGTTCTTCCCGTTCTTGCATAATATTTTTGACTCGTAGTTCGTAAATTATAGTAAAATTGAATAGTTTTTGCGCGAACATGAAATGTCATGTACAGTGGTGATATGTCACACCCAGTCGTTGATTAAATGTTGGTTTAATGTAGAATAGTTGTGCATTTTCCGATCTGAAAATGTGGCTTGAACCGTTGCAGGTGGCAGGGACCCACAGTTCTATATATGAAGCTTATTATCATCAAGTAAGTACTATTAAATTACCTTACATTTGGAACTTAATTCACTCACAATCAACTATCTGTTCTACTTACAACATCCTTTGATTAATAGAGGAAGAATCTTAGGATGATGAATTCCATAAACTTGTATGTCAATTGCCCTAGAATTATTTTTTGTGTACCATTAGATCATTGGTCTAATTTCACCATGACATTGTCATATATATAAAATAAAATTGTACTTTTTTTAAACAGTTTAGCACATATTAAGTTTGTTCCTTTCAACTTTCCTCTCTTCCATATATATGTACATTTACAATACAGCTTATAAGGTTACTATAATTACAATTTGTGCCTAACATATACCTATTTCTTAACTGCTACATTGACTTTTGTCTTTAGTTCTCTTTAAAAATATAACATTTGTATTCTAAATAGAAATAAATGAAATAGCCATATAACGGCCAAAGGATTGTTTTTGAGCATAAATTGTAAACTAAAGGGAGCACTCATATAATGAGACAAGCTGCATCAATGGTCCTGACTCAGATGTTGTAATTGTTTAAGGTCTATTAGCTTACGAGAGAAATTTATGCCTATTCCTCATTCTACTTACAGGAACCTGAAACATACTCCAGCAGTATGCTCCAGTAGGTTGGCAAAGTTATAGATAAGAGGCTAAATTGCCCATGTGATTTAGAAAGGGTTATGTAATATAAAGGAATCAGGACTAAAGTATTAACAGCATTAAAGCATTGAATCATATACAAATTTGTCATTACTCCTTAACTTCACCAATTGCCATGGTCTAGTTAGTAATGTGTATCCTAAAAGTTCAGTAATAAAAAGGCAAGGCCTACAGGTTGACAGCTTATGGCCCACTTGATGGTGAGTGATTACTGGTTACCTGCAGACATTTGCAACAACTGAGGAGTTACTAAGGAATTTACGGTCTTGAGGGAACTCTTTAATTCTACTTATTAAAGTGGTTAAAACCCTGGCAGGTTGTGGACTAATGTAGTTATAGATATAAGTGATCCCTCATTAACAGTTGTCAGTGACCATTTTTTACTCATAAGTGTCTTCATTTACTGGTAAGCATATATGTACAATATTCATTTAACATTTGACACTTATATTTTCTCAAAAGATTAGGCAGAGTAGTGAGGTACACTTTCATCATCTAGCACTAATATGTTTCAAATAGGAATATAGGGTAAGCCTATTGCCAACAGAGGCCATTCCTGGTTATATAACCTGGTTATTGTTAGATCTCACCACTTATAGCTGGTTAAGGAGTTTAGACTGTCAGGTCTGTGGATGGATGCATGGATAGTATCGTCCCACGCTTCAACACTAATAGCATTGCGTGAGGATTACGGGCCCCGAGGGACAGATCTGTAAGCAACTTGTTTTTCTTATTGCAAGGCAGAAGAAATACCATTGAGTAAGCTTCAGACTAGCTACTGGTTGATAAAAGTGATACATATTGGGCACTGATATTCTGATGGACTGGAACCATAAACTTACATATTATATAGTATTAATGTGCATCTTGTCACATGTTAATTAACACAATGGATTATTTCATACGCCATAAAAATTTTGGTATTGTTTCTTCATTGGATTAGAAATGTAAAATACAGTATGCAAGGTATATAATACACAGTTCTATGACATTAGATTACTGCTTTTATCTATACCAGTGACCATATCTTGCTCTATAATTATTCCTGTTATACATTGGGGATGTAGTCCTGAATCTCAATTCTAAGAATAGATAAAGTGATGCATAAAACAAAATTAATGAGTAATGACATTGTGGCATAGGTGCATGAATGTTTTTAAGTTTGGACAAAGAGTATGAATGTTACCAAAAGAGATGTCAAGATCTGTTTTTATGAATTAAAGAGGGCTTCAAACATATTATGAATTAATCCATTATTAGATACAATATTCCTGAGCTTGTCTGATATTTGTAGATTAATGGCACATTTTGATAGATGTTGATGTTACTTACTTAATGTCACATACTTAAACATGACATCACATCTGTCATGTTATATTTAAGTACATTATGAACAATCTACTTATTAATGTATTATTAATTGTGTACTTAATACTGAAACATTGATGATCAGTCAAACATTTGAGATGTGGTGCTGGAGTCCCTTCCTTAGGATAATGTGGATGGTTCACTGCACTGTTTCTATTTTAATAGAACTTATACAAAGAATTGTCAATTATGCAACAGCACATTTTAAAAATTAAAGCTCTCTAGAATGAGCAATTAAGTAAGGAAGGGTAGAGGCACAACATTTTCTTTGCCAAGCACCCGCGAAATAGACAAATTTTATTAAAAATTTATGAAATGTTGCCTCACAGAATGTGCACATAGTGCCATGAACAGGGAGAGGTCTCGCAAAGCTTGCATCCTACCCTCTAGACAATCCACAATCACAACTACTCTGCCAGGAGTATGTGACTAAGAAGAAGATATTACTAAAGTTCATTTATTATTTAACTATACTCTAATACAAAGTTAATAGCTTTGGCCATGAGTAGTGTATAAAAGTTGATAATGTGGAGATTTGTTGGAGACATTTTTCTACATCATCTCTCAGCATTATTGGTAATGCTTCAGAAAGTAATTAATGTAAATATTACCATACCATAACTAAGGTTCTACAGATATCATACAAAGTAATGAAAATCATAGGCTCCTTGAGTGTTACATACATTTTACAACATACACATAATAATAATTTTCCCATAACTTTCTAGGTCGACCCCAATGGCACTGGAGCTATACAGGCGCTGGATGCGGCACGTTTCTTAAAGAAATCACGGTTGAGTGATGTGGTGCTTAGCAAGATATGGGATCTCTCCGATCCCACCGGCAAAGGCTACTTGGACAAAGTGAGTTACAATTTGATGGGAGTTTATTACCATTTGACAAAATGTATAAAAACTATGCAAAATCAAATGGTACATTGTTCATTACAGGTATAGATAATTAATGTTATAATCATTATTCATTCATCGGTGTTTGGTTTTTCTCACAACAATAAAACTTGAGCATCAAATAGTCACAAAAATAAAACTCCTGGCACTTTTAAAATAAGTGGGAAAAGAATTATAATGGATTTGTTGGCATTTGTTTGATAATGAACACACGATACAGCTTATCATATGTGCCAATATCAGCCTGCTCTCATCCACTTACAAATTAGGAGTATATTATGTTACATTACATAGGTTTCATTAATTATTATTAAAATTCAAATGCACTTATAGTAAAAAAATCTAACTAAAGGTATTCAATTAATTAATCTTTAGAAACAAACATTGCTTTCAACAATATGAAAGAAAAATGTGCAAATGAATAATATCAAAGTATGCTATATTTGACTATCCTAATAGCAATTTCAATTAGACTTAATTAAAATTGAGGATCTTATACACATCTTAATGTTTAGAATATATGTATGTGCTTTCTATAAACACTCATGTACTTGCATACCCTTGATTCTGGTAGGAGATTGTTAGCATTATATGAATAATTTATTAGTTTCATGATTCACATTGTTATATTTTATGACTCTGGTAAAGAGCTCTGAATCCCTTGTAGCCCTAATGTGGTTACTGACTACAAGCAACTTTGAACGAAAAGCAACATCAAACACAGTTGACACTGAGAGGGGTGATAATTGGTAGCAAATTTTCAACAGTGTTTCTGTAGGAAGGTATGAAAAGTAGCCGATCCCTCTTATGATTATTTGAAGTTATTCATCACAAGCTATAAACCTAGTTTAAAGCAGTTTAAACTAACAATTAGTTTGGCTATTCATCTGTACCTCTGCTAATAAACTCTGGAGATGTGTGGTACCGTTCAGACCCCCACAGTAGGATGGCCTAAAGCATACCACAGTTTCATGGTAGTGTGATGAAAAAAAGTATCTCGACCATTGTTATTAACCGTGTTATATATTGTGTGTCATTATAATTGATCTATCCTCAACTTGCATGCCTTACAGGGGGGTATGGGCAAAAAGCACATTGAGGGAGACATACCTCCAGCAGTCATCTTAGACAGGCTCATGATTATGATCTTAAAAATGCACTTGCTTGTTTTTCATAGAATAAATCACATACATTTTAATGGCACAGATGTGTAGTGCAATATGTGAAGGAATTTGTAAGATAAGAAAGTTTGTTAGGAAAAATTACAACATATCACATCTCAAAACGATTCGCCCAGAGTATAAATCTTGGTATCTTATCTAGGACAGTTGTGAGTCAATGTACAGTAAAATATTTTTCATCCTGCTTACATTGTTAAAGCGAGCCGATCTTCTGAGACTGCAACTATGTTTCTTGTTGCGATAAAAACTTGCTTGCTTGCTATATACGTTTTTCAGTTGTATAAAAGGAATACTGAGTGCATTGCAAATTTTGAGCTGCTAGTCAGGCTTCATGAATACACTGTTCTGATCCAGTGCCATTTGAATGAAATATGTATTTGTCCTTATGTTGCTCCCATAGCATCGTTTAACAGTCAAACAGAGTCGGGAGATTAATTAATATCGTCTTGAACTTTGCGTGTTCATCGATTGCGCGGTTATGCAACGCGACCGCCATAAATCAACTGCTGCTCGTGGCTCCCGACGCCAGACACATCTGTCTGAATCACGACTACAGTGTCAGTCGCAAAACGACACTAATGCGCCCTGCTGCGGCCGGTGGAGGGCGCCTGTCCCTCTCGTGTACCGCTTGGTTCTTTTGGGTATAACTTCGTAAAATTGATCTGACTGTATTAGCTTGGTTTTGGACCTTTAACTGATTTCAAATTCAAAAATCCGTTTGTAGATGTTCTCGTGTATTTTTGTTAGAATGACAGTATGTACAGAATGTTTGAATGTTTGTGTGTCTATTGTGTAAATCGTATTGCCTGGGTTTCAGTGAAATTTTGTATAATGTGGAGTGATATTTCAAGTAAGAATACTGAATACCTATGGGATTTAGCCTGATTACTGAAATACTAGGTAGTAATAAATAAAATTGATTTTATGCGAATTGTAATGTCTAAGTACGTAGGTAGTTCTTGTTTAGGATAATAGATAAAAGGTTTATCTCGAAGGCTTGCTGTTAGGATACGTGGTAATTTATCACGAATAAAATCTGCGATGTCGCGCTGTTGGAAGTGTAGTATCACTACATACAGTCTCAGAAATATGTCGTAGTCGTTATAACTCTTCACGAAATGTAATCTAATAACCGTTTTCTCCATCGGGGATTAATGTACGATAATCTTCAAACCCTTTTTCATTCCTTGGACTGAAGTAACGAGCTATTACATAAGCGATCCAATTTTTTTAACGTTTTTTAACGCTGTGTCACTGGCCGGGACCCGGTCGAAGAGTTATTGCATCAAGCGCTACTTAAGATGCGTTAGCTGCCAAAATTTCCGGCTCCGTCGGGGAATATCGAGCTGCCAGCACTTAACGCATTGCCAAATATTCGTCCGGGTCAACTCATCCACTTTATAGGCTTTTTGACGGCATCTCTATTATAATTCTGAATTGATGCGGTAATTTTTTTTTTTCGATTGAACTTGGGTGCATGCTGCAGATGCAGTTTTCTAGATTGAATTAGAACTTCACTCCGAACTCTTTACTTTTATGTTTCATCGATACATTTCATTCGCAAGAAAAAACGTAGCATGAAAGGGTTTTTAGGAGATTTGGAATTCGGTGCTGTTTGTCCGCCTCGTAAAGGACCTGGCGTTACGATATAAAAATAATTGATACACGTCAGTTTCATTCTCTAGACACCCTTCGTACCAGTCACTATAATATAGTTACTATATGTATGGTATATGGTATGGTCATTATAATCTTTATATATGTATTAAAATTTCATGTCACGATGTTTGTCCGAGCTAATATCGCATAGATATGTAACTCTGTCCAACTTAAAATATAGGCTATATTATATTTTATTTCGATTAAAAACCGCGATTTTTATTGCAAATTTTTTTATATGACAAGTAATTAAATTTTGATTAATTTTATAAGTTTCCAACAATGGCGGTGTTAGCTATTCTGTTGCTAACACACCTACCTAACTAAGATAGATGAGAAGTAGATGGCGCTGTGTTTCGATTTCTGAACATGATTTATTTTATATGTGTTCATGTATTTACGTTTATTTACACGTGTTATACGTATATACGTTATAGAAACGTTTATAATTGGACCCGGTAGGTGGCGCTGCTGTCTGTATCTCACAGAATTATTTTAATGACATTTTTGTGTACTTTCGAGTGGGCCCTGCAAGTCTTGAATTTTTAAATGGACCAGGTAGGTGGCGCCGCAGTCGGTGTGTCACCAAATGTAATTTGCTGAACAATTGACAACATTACATAATTTTGAGCGGTCCTTTTTGTTTTTTATTAATTTACACAAACCTGGATTTGTAAGAAGTAATTATGGAATCACAAAACTAAAAAAAAGGTTAATTTTGAATTTAAATTAAAAATCGGTAAATTGTTTTTTCGAGCAGGACGACGTCTGCCGGGTCCGCCAGTAGTACATAAATGTGTATGTATGTCTAATCGTTATGAATGCTAATGTCCAATTGACGGTCGGGAGAGCTCGTGGCGCGAGGATGTTTGATTGCGGGCCGAGATAGCGCCCTTATCTAGCACATTGTTTAAATTGTTTGCGTCAATGTCTCTTTTTATTTCTATTTACACTTACACCGTAGTGAAATTAAATTTTATAGAGCGAATCCGTTTTTTTTTCTTGATGGAATCAATGTGCGTGGTTCCATTTTAGAAATTTCAAATTGCTAATTCGATTTTTTTCTCATGTTATCAATGAGTTTGTTTCCATTTTGAATTTTTAATAATAATTTGATTGTGTTTATTGTTCATATCAGTTTTTTTTTAAATTGGATACTTTATATACGGTAAGTATGTAGCAGAACTTGTTGTGTTTTGTAAGGAGATGTTTATAGCTTTGGATTGTATTTTCGGGTGATGTTATTCGGAGAGTAATTTTTAATTTGTCACATTACACACAGCCTCCAATGAAGTTGTGTTTACATATCACACATTTATTTATATAGTTATATAAACATGTCGGTTGAAGTAACAGAGCTAAAGAGATGACTGGTTTATGATATACATTTCTTTATTTTAATGTGTAGTTTAGAGTATTGAATTTGTTTCCGGTGAATGACATGTAGTGTTGTTTGCAGGCGGGCTTGTTCGTGGCGCTGAAGCTGGTCGCGCTGGCGCAGGCCGGCAAGGACATCAACATGAGCAACATACACTCGGAGGCGCCGCCGCCCAAAGTGGTCAGTCTCTATATTTGTCGGTCTGTGATTGAAATCTTAAACACGTGGGCCGGAGAGGTGGGGCGAAGAGGGAGTTGAAGGGTCAAAGGTGAAGGTTGAAGGGCTAAGGTGGAGAGGTAGAGAGTGCGCGGAAGAGGGGAGGGAAGGGGGGAAGAAAGGAAGAGAGGCGGGTAGGGCAAGAGGGGGGAGAAGGGTGGGAGGGGAAACATTAAA
>DWJK01002622.1:0-14310 GCA_018248815.1 Croniades pieria auraria
GGTTCAAATCCATGGCGCGCACCTCTTTATAAAAGTGCGTTTTAAATTTAAATATCACTTGCTAACGGCGAAGGAAAACATCATGAGGAAACCTGCACACATTAAAACTTATTAAAAAAAAAAAACTAAGGTGTGTGAAGTCTGCCAACCCGCACTTGGCCAGCGTGGCAGACTACGGCCTTAACCCTCTCAATATGAGAAGAGAACCATATTCTAACAGTGGAATGATAAATGGGTCGATTATTATTTTTTATCTTACATATGTGTAAAAATTTTTGAGTAATAACAATTGGTGATTTTTCAACGACACGGCGATAACTACCTACCAATTATGTACTAACGCTAATTTAAAAAACACTGAGGTTAAAGACAGTTTCTAAATATGAATGATGGACGTCGTATTCACAGCCCGTATTAATTAAATTATCCGTTTTGTGTATGTCGGGCTACGACGGCTGTGGACGAGTCCTCAGTGCAAGACGCCCTCGGCAATGGATAGTGACTATGCAAAAGTTATCGATATGCGATCGATTATGTAACGTCAAACGTAATATGACTCAACAGTGCGTTGTTCGGCTTACAAATGTAAATCTAATGCAGTTATCTAACATCGATTGCCGCCTCCCACGCGTTCGCCTGTCACACATCAAAGCGAAATCAAAGTCGGCGATCCACATAAACAAGACGATGTTTCGGGCAAACAAGTCTGCCGCGCTACCGAAAGAACATAAGTTACACGATTTATCGATATCGATAAAATATCGCGTCAATGTTAATTCGGTGCTTTAACGACCTTGGTGCGAGTACGAGTCGATATTACGGCCATTTGAAGGTTTAATAGTGACAGGTTTCCGAAAGAGTTAAATTATTAGTACACTTAAGAGACATATAGATATTTGTCATATTATATATGACAGACTCATGTCGTACAGAAAGTTGTCTAAAAACGAATAAATTATTCTTAATGGCATTCTTTTAAATTTTACAGTATAGATAGATGCCAGCAATGGTGTCAGCGCAATTAAATAAATAAAGTAGCGAGCACAGATATCGGAATGCCTCACATTCCCGCCGGAAGTGGTGCTCGCCGCTAGCCGGAAAGTGAAAGTTGAGGCACGCGACATAACAATATCACAATAACTATTTGTTATTCAAATTTGAAAAGGTAAAGCACGGACTGTGTTCTCTACACAATATTATTTTAATATAATATGACTACAACCCTGTTTAATATTTTGTTGACATTCAAATGACAGTACGATTACTTCACATCTTAGCGAACATCATTAAATTAAAGTTCGTCAATTATCCATTTAAAATACGTTAAGATAAAATACATCTTATAGTAAATTAACATTGAATATTTTCTATTCAATTTCGCATGGACTTATCATCTACTTTCAATATATTTGCTCTAGTACAGTAATTGTTACATAGAATCTAATCACGAAAACTTGTACGTAAAGGATATGAAAACCTACTCAACTTCTCATTTCGCGTCAACATTTTCCATCCTATCGATTAACATGTGTTGTTACCACGGACCACGGACATCAACAACTCCATTCATTATCATCATCATCATTATCAGCCTAGTTCCGTCCACTGCTGGACATAGGCCTGTCCAATATCACGCCACTGATACCATTAATCAAACATTAATTGGCATTTCTGGGTATGTGAACGTCTCGACATTTTTCGTACGATCGATTATCCAACAGTGTTTATTCGCGATGGAATGTTCTATAGTTCCTTCCTCCGGATATGAAACCGGTCGCCGCAGGGAGAGCGGTTGACTGAGCACGCATCGCGTAAAACACCCGTATGCCAAAAATATTTTGCTTTTATTGCCTCCTCGGGTCAGTAAAAAGCGATTTATTGACACAAAGAGTTTGATCGTGTTAATTGGTATTTTTAATTCTTCTGACGTAATCGTTACAATATTGATGTTCACTGCAGAAAGATGTTAAGGTATATGATTCCAATTTCCAGGAAAGTTTTCGCTGATGAAAAATTGTATTGATTTCTTTCACTAGATTTTATCTCTAGAAATTTATTCCTCTAGAAAATTTGATCTGTCGAATTCCACGTGCACTTCTCTTTGATTGTGTGCGAATGCGTAACATTGCATATTTTTAAAAGACTGCGGCCCTTTGATTCCAGTCCTATTGAGTAACAGCCTCTGTCACCGCCAGGGAGGAAGGCGAACGTAACACATCAACAAATGGCCTACCGAGTTTCCCCTCTGCGGGCAATACGACTCCACAACTCAAACGCCACGTCCCACTGACTGACAATGCGACATGATTGTACAATAAGTGAACAATATTATTCTAACGCTACGAGCGCTGTTATTGAAATGTTATTATACACGCCGGAAACGGACCGGGCCGGACCGGACCGGTGCCGGCCGACAGTGAAAGCTCCGGGGCACGCGACACGAAATATGTGTCACAACGTCTCTAGTGGTTTCACTTTTAGTGTACATCCAGGACCATTAATCTATCCTCGCTCGCGTTGTTATCGTCTCTCGTATCTATCGCTGTTATTTTAGAATCTAACAATTGGATCAATCTAAGCAAAATGAATGCAGTTGACATAAAGATATTAAAAAACTAACGCTGTTCTTCATGTCTCATTTAGCTTGCATTTATGTATGGGGCGCTCTTTAAATCTTGTATTAAAATAGAATGTTTCGGATTCATATGGATTCTCGCTGTTGTACTCTACATTGGAAAAAAATCGAAGATAACTTCGAGCTAACGAACTATTTCCTACATTGCGGAAGGCTAAGCTGTAATACACGCACCTTTATATTCACCGGGTTAGACAATTTTTAGGAATAAACATCACTTGTTACAATGTTGGAATCAGACAAAGTAAATAACCTTGGGAGTCCAAACATTCCCAACAATATCCACTAAAGTGTTTGGAGTCTGCCAAGTTGCACGGAACTAGCATTACTGCAGTTGACCAGGTAGCCTATGGCCTCAATCATTCATCAATCAGCGTTGATCATGATGGTGACAGTAATGATAAATTAAATAAAAACCACATATGTGCTAATATATACAATCAATGAGAGTAAAAACCTAACATATCGCCTATAATCTCAGAAGAAGTAAGCAGAGGAGAGTAGTAGGAGTGTATTCCACAACTCACCCACTACGTAGACGTAAGTTCACAACGAAAGTAACATTACAAAAAATCATGTATGAAATGTGAAAGAGATTAAAATTCTTTGAGCCCAAACATTTATCGAACCGAAATATGACCACGAGAGTGCTGGTATTTCATTTAAAATTTGGAGCAGGTGTTATCTAAAGTCCTCGATATTAATGTTTTCTAAAAACAGTTATGTGTTTTGTCGACATCTTTATAACAAAAATAAATTTTCAATGAATTTAAATTTACCCCAGACAGGCATAAATGTTGATCAAAATGTAGGCTTTTAGTAAAAAAAGAAATAAAATATCCAAAAATCTTCCAATAAAAAAAAATTTGTTTTAGCTCCCACACTAGGGTATCAAGTGCTGTGAGTAACTAGGATTCATATGCTCATTAAATTAATTAAAAAAAAGATACGTTGCGCTTAAACAGATAATAATATTAATGGTACTAATAGCAAAAAAAGTCATAATTTTCCTAACAAAAAACAGAAAAAATAACAAAACTGCCATGAAATTATTAAGAGTGTCAGTGTATGTACATAGATATATGTATGAACGTGATTGCATAGAATAACCAAAGGGCTGTTGGAAAGATTTTATGGGAAAAGAGACGATATTTTACGTAAAGTACACATTGACGTTTTGATCACGTAATGAACGAAATCAGGTTGGTCATATCACTAATTAACATTCGGTTTCCTGCGAAAGTTTTTGAATCTAAATTATATAAATAGAAAGCGGACAGTCTCACAAGAAATCCAATAATTCTTAATTTTATTATTTTACCGTCGATTTTACCTAACTCAATCAACAGCGGTCAAATCACGATTGGTACTTGTGTGGTTTTAAATTTGATTGATTATCTTAAAAATATTAAATTAATCTAATATTACGACAGACAAGAAAAAAATATTTCAAGAAAAAAAAATATTTTCCGAAAAAGTATTCGATTTATATACACGCACAAAATTCATATCACTTATCGATATTGAATAGATACGAGTATCGTACAGGAAAAAAACTATAATAATAGTCATCATTATAACACATCAAAACTCATCTTGATCGGATTTACGTCGTTTTTGGATATCATTAATTCGGGATTATGTTTATTGTCCAACGAGAACATTAAGCTCCGACCCTTTATAATGACATTTGAAGATCGCACTTGAACACAGCATGTAACGTTACCCTATCATGCAATCCAAAATATATAAATAAGAACACATGGGATGGGATGGGGAGAAAAAACAGTAATAACCTAGTGGTTAAGAATTCAGCCTCTCACTCCGAGGGTCCTGGGTACAAATCCATGGCGCGCACCTCTTCACAAAAGTGCGGTTTAAATTTAAATATCACTTGCTAACGGTGAAAGAAAACATTGTGAGGAAACCTGCACACCTTAGAACTCATAAACAAAAAGCAATTGTAAGGTGTGTGAAGTCCGCCAACCCGCACTTGGCCAGCGTGGCGGACTACGGCCTTAACCCTTTCAATATGAGAGGAGACCCATATTTCAACAGTGGAATGATAATGGGTCGGTTATTATTGATTTTTTATTTAATATAAAAATGATAATATGCAAATAATAATGTATTAATAATAATATAATAATAATAATGTAATAATAAAAATAACATATCAAAAATCAAATATCACAACACCGCACTCATCTTCACCTTTGTCATCCACTCACAGCCTCTTTGAAACTCCTGACTCATCACCAAACTTATACGAACATTGGCAATCAAGATCATCCATTCATGAACCGTCGTCATGCTGTGTTGCTCAAGAAGTTCATGCTGTTTCTCTTACTTCCACAACTGACGTCGCTAACCCCACGCGTGTATATCAAAATAACACAAATAACCGCGAACATCATAACTCATACTCATTATCACTTAACATTACCACACTAACAAGAAGTGTTTTGCGGGAAATATGTTCTGCAACCACCCTTGTTGAAAAAACAAGGCAACGGATGAAATGGACCGAGCAGATAAATAAAGAACTCCTTCGTTGCTATTATGTAGTCACCAACACTGAAACAAACCTCACCGCATGGAGACCGTTGTTTCATAAAAAAATCATCGAAAGCTTCCCAGAACTGAGCCATCTGAAAGAACAGCGTTTAGCTGACCAAATTAGGGTCATACACAAAAATTATAGAATACCAGCTATAAAACCAGGAGGATATAAAAAAGTCTGTAGCACCAATATTATCTCCCGCCATTCGTTCTATCCAGATAAATCTCCCTCATAACACCGTACACCCAACCACTATTAATAATGTATCAACATTAAATACCCATGAATCATACATAGTATATTCATCTAAAGAAATGTCTGACATACCACATACACGAACTATAAATCAAACACAATACAACAACAGATTCACATCATACTCATGATAACACGGAATATCTTGAAAACCATGACTCCGGAGCGACAAACAAAAGCTCAATAGACTTCACAAAACTAGAGAATACGTTTAATGAAATGCTCATAAAATACTCAGGTACCGATCCTACTTTAAGACCCACAATTCCTAAACTTCAAGTAACACGAAACATTATCAAATCTGTGAATACAATTAACGAAATAATAGACAAACACTTACGTACTAAAAACACAATAATTTTAGAAGGAATTCGTGAAATCATATACGAGTACTGTGCAACCCAAGCTGTTACATCAATACACACCAAACTCATCAATAAATCAGTTACTAACATGGACTATCCTAATAGACATGTAAACTAGGAAAAGAAACCGCATTGGGGGAGTGGGAGCACCAGCGTTACCTCATATGTCTTAAAACCCACGAACTCGGGAAAGAGCTTCGTACACACTTAAAAAATGAAACGGAATCTGATCATGGCAAAGATGATATCCCACTGAATGTATTTTTTAATAGCAATAAACTCCCGTTTGACTACAATTTCTCACTTTGAATAGGAAGTAACACTTTTGTCTAGAAAGTGCCTATTCTCTTATATCTTTAATGCGAGTAATTGTGGATTGGAAGCATGGGAAAAAATAGACGCCCGTAGCGAGTTCCAATCTTTCGTAGTTTATGGCAGGAACGATTTAGCGATTTATATTCTGTAACCGGTTTTGTTGTTGCTATTGGAAATTATGCATTTGCATGTAGATTTCGTGCTCGGGTATGTCAATAGATCTCCCTATTCGTGGGAGTGTATTATTCGTGGGAATGTACCATACTCCTCTACCCACCCTTTTGGAGAATTATTGACGTAATTTTACGGTATGTCCCAATTTCGTTATTCGTTACTCGCTCATGGGTCGACAAGAGCATTGTAAGAGTATTCGCGTACAGCGCCCTACTTTCGCAACTCATTGAATTTAGCGGATCAATTGTGTTCTCATTGTGAGGATATCATCGGATATACCCTTGAGTGTGTTTTCACAATCTTACTTATGGCGTTTATTCTGCTGTCATGGTATATGGTTTCAATCTCCTCGTGTGTCTGTTAGGTAATTTTATCTAGAGAAAACATTTGGGGATGTTTACTTTGCTTCTCCGCTTCGTAAGAAGTGAAACATTTTGTTTACGTCAGTTCATTAATAAAAGTTCAATATAATTAATGTTTAAATCCCATAGATAAGTCATTTTCACGGTGGTTTTTTATTCATCAAATAGTCAACTATATTAATAAGCGAAAACGAAAAACAGTGACAAAAGCCCTTGTTAAAGTCAAAAACCAGAAAATTAACAATTTTTTCTGAATTGAGTTTGTTTCATTGTGAAGTAAAGATAAAGTTAATGAAAATTGATATTAAACTACGCATAGGTGTGCGTGGGCAGATAAAAAAAGAGACGGAAAGATAAAAAAAGAAAAATGACGTAATAAATAAATCATTCAGCAGTCGTATAATAAAATAGTAATGAAACAGTGGTGCATAAAAAAAACTTGTAGAATTTTGGATGATAAAATGTTTAAATATTTATATCGCATGATATACTAGATCGGTGGACAACAATAAAACAAAATGGTCGTTAGACATTTTCTCGAACATTTAATATTAAATTATTTATCCTTTTTTTGCTTTTCTAATGATGATCCGTGCCGTTTTTTTTATAGGTATTATGTTACTAGTTATTGCCGCGCTTGCGTTTGTGTGAAAATCTAACTAGTTCTTTTACATTCACCTGCTAATTTACTATTTTAGTTTAAGCACAAAGTAGCAGTCTGTCTCTTATGACGGTTCAAGATCTTTCTATGACAAGTTCAATCGGTTCCGCAATTTTTAAAACACAACAGACTTGTAGACAGATAAATTTATTTATGTATTTATGATATTAAAATAGATTAATGGGAGCAATATGAACAAGTTGTTTAAATGTAATGTTTACGACATAGCACAAAATTCAAATGACATCGCGTCTGCTAGTGCTCGCGACTTTCAAGGTCAACGTCTCAGCTAATATTTGCTGAAATTGAAATATTACATTACCCCCACACGTAGGTTACTTCGGGTGGTAACTTAAAAATAAGTTTAGACTTCATAGGTAAGCTAAGGCTGAGACTAGATTATAGTTTGTGAATGTTTAAAAAAAATTCTTTCTCTTTATGCCGTGAAGTATCGTAGCAATGTTTCGCTGCACTTTGCTCTAGATTATTTGGCGGGAAAGTGCACTGACTTCGTTGTTAACTGTCCTATTTCAGGACTCTTTGCTAGGAATTAAGGTATATACAAATATGCATATGCACAATTCATGTCTTTGTTGAATAATCTACTGCGGAAATGAAACCTGACAAAAACACTTTGGGCCAGGGTTTGTTACTTTTAATACTAGTACCCACACGTATAAAGTGCATTCACTTCAGTTTTTTTTTCTACAGGGTGACTCTTTTCATATATTTCAACCATGACCCTGATTTATATACGTCTAGAATTTTTTTTCTAAGGTTGCCTTACAGGAGCTCCACCTGTTAATACTTTTTAACTTGCTTTTATTTGAAATACGTTTTTGTGCAACAAAAAAAGTCATAATTCAAATAATATGTCAACATTTGGTAATATTTCGGTATTACCACACTAGACATTATTTATGATTCGTTCATCATTATAGTCAAAAACAATCTAATATTTCTATAATAAATTATTATTTTTGATTAAAATATTAATAATTTAAAGCTATGTGTGTCTTTCACTATGTCACAACAAATATATATATCGTAGATTAAAAATAATGAAACATTTGAAATTTATCTTAGAACTTACTCATTATCTCTCAAACGTAACATCACGCCTGTTATCCCCAAAGAGGTAGGAGGTAGGCAGAGGAGTGTAGAACACTCCCCCGTTTCACCAGTTACGTTTACGTCCCACTATGGAATTGGTGGTGAGCCTATTGCCATGCACCGGGCGCAAATACAATAGCAAGTGATATTTAAACTTAAAATAAATAATAATAAGAAAATACGGGTAATGTGATTAATGATTTATACTTTAAGTTCGCCGAGGACAGGGCGCGATGGCGCTCATTTTGGGGCTATGTCCAGCAGTTGACAGAGATAGGCTGATGACGTGACGTGACTTTAACTTCACATTGTCCATCGTATTTTATCCTTGCACTGTCTAACACGAGTCTTCTCTCAGAATGATAAGGGTTAGTAGGTTTGCTGTCCTTGATAAGTGTTGATGTTAAGTATTAAGTGTATTTATATACCTTATAATGAATAAAAACTTTTGAATTTGAATTTGAATTTGGTGGAAAGTTGTAAAATGAGGCACTATTATATAATAATAACTCTGTTCTCTTTTTTGTTTTGCTTGAATATCTTTAGGGATGTCAATGTGTATGTACATAAAACACATTAAAAAAAATTCCTTGAAATATATTTAGCAAGTAAAGTAACATCACGCTTGTAATCCCCGAAGGGGTAGGCAGGGGAGTGTGCTACACTTCCACGTTTCACCTACATTCCATGGAATAGGTGGTGAGCCTATTACCATACACCGGGCAGTACTTCAGACTCCGAGTCACTACTAGGAATTCTAAATTAGGAAAATCCAATAGTACCCGACCTGGGATTTGAACCCAGGATCTCCCGATCGGCAGTCGCGGTTGCAACCACTCGACCAACGAGGCAGTCAATTTAGCAAGTAACGTAACCTTTATACAATTATTTGCATCATACTGTTATGTAGAAAACTTAACATATTTGCAATACATATGTCACGGCCTAAATTTATGGAATGTTTAGACCGTCATAGACTATGGCGATGCGTGGGCGGGATTGCCCATTAAGGCACCAACGCTAAATATCTTGAGCTAGCCAGTCCTATGTCGGAATGAAAGAAGTCGTCCCAAATTTTTTTATACTGAAAACTACTAATTATTTTTTAACTATTTCAAGTCAAATTTCTATATATTAGTCTGTTTTTTAGGAGCAAGATGAGTTAAGATTAATACATTTTGGCCGTTACTTAATACATTAAAAATTGTAAATTTTTTATTACTGTATATATTACGTGGTGTTTTTGCCCTAAAATTATAGAATCAGGTTAATTTTCATATATAAAATGACAGAATTTACATGTCTCATTTTTTGTATGTTAAGCGTTATTAAAGGGTACAGTAATTATGTTTTCTTATGATTTGTTAAATGTTGAATTGGTACCTACTGCTCTAGGTAGTAGATTTAGACTTTGACTTACTTTAGACTTGACACTTATGGTTTTAATACAAAAATACAAAAAATACAAAGTTCTGCAGTCGAACGTGAACCAAAGGAACAATCTATTAAAACTCAGGGATGCCATGTGATAAAATGTTCATCCAGTACTGTGATGACACTTGCAGTAGACTAAACATATTACTAACACTGGCATTTTCAAACGTCACTCTGACTTGTTTCAGTGTGCATAATTTCAATGTAATCATCATTATCATTATAATCATTATCATCGTCATCGTTATCAGCATGTCTTATGATGGTCATGGGCCTTTCCTTAGAGCGTCATTGGTCATTACGCCTCAAATCCATCTCTTTCTTACTTTCAGGGCAAGTGGCGTCTAGCTTTTCAATATTCTCTTCTGGCTGCAATTTGCTACCGTTCGCGAAACCGCATGAACATGCAATCGCTCGAGAATCTCAAAATTATATAAGTATAACTTTTGTTGAATGTTTAAAAGGTGTTTCGTGCGTGCGACGGATAATGTCTGAGTTTCAGCGAGTGTGTCAATCCATGCTTGACACTTGACACTTGCCCTAGGGCCAACAAGGCAATCTCTTGCGACAATATTTGTCTTAGCGTCTTGCAACCGTTGACTAAACTTCTGTGTTTGCGTAGTGTTTTGTTAGTAAGGAAACCAAAATAATTTTTAAGGTTGTTTTAACTCCTATCTCAATGGTAGCAGCGTATGAAAACCTTAGACGGGTTAGGTAAGGTTGGGTGGTCGCTTCTTGGATATTACATCTCACTTTCGATACATTGTGTTTGTTAACCTTAGAGAATATTCACGGCTTGTTTTCAATCTACACCTCTCAATCCCATAACTCGATGAAATAAGGAAACTAATCAAACCTCTTTGGTCAATGAATTCTTCGGACCAGATATCTCATGATCATTGCCCGTCATCGTATACAATTATTCTTCAACTATATCCACGAGTATTCTTTCAGAACGAGACGGGTAGTATAATCTCTCGGCAGTAGTTGAAAACGAAGAGCTGAAGATCGAGCTCAGTGGTGCGCTGTTGAAGAGTCCTATATCCAATAGTGGTGGATCCAGTTCATGATTATGATGATTTTCATGAACAATAAAAGAAAATTAATATGCAACTACAATAAATGACTTTGAACTGTTCCGAGAGCAATTGGTTACGAAATATTGATTCACTAATATCGATAATATCGATATGTACATTGTTATCGATTGCGGTCGGACTCGGGCAGCCGTGTGCGCATGCGCAGAAACAATCGCTGAGATGCGTATCTTTTTCGTACGGTCTGTCCTTTCGTTAAGTGATCTGTCAATTATTTGTATGTAAGAAAACAGACAGTAACGTTACTAACAACTATATGTTTTAAGTTAATGTTAAATAATTTATTTATTTCTTTGTTCGTTCTTAAGATATAGCGTTGATTGGTCATCAGTAAATATTTAGGGCAATGCCTTAACATTCCGGATTGATGACTGATTCCGGAATAACGACTGGTTCCGGAATAACGACTGATTCCGGAATAACGACTGATTCCAGAATTATCATGCAGGACGCAGATTTACATTTAAACAGACTTTGTTATTATTGTTATTCAAGGGACGCATTGTTTTTATTAGATTTGTGATTGTTACCGAAGTAACATTGTATTAATAGCTTAAAATAAGATCACGCCTATGTTTATCTAAAGGGGTAGGCAGAGGAGTCTAGTATACACGCAAGATTCATTTAATCAGGCATATAAGCCTACCGCCGTACATCGGGCATAAATACAGATTCTGTCCTACTTAAGGAAGGCCAATTTAGAAAAACCAAATCAAACATCTTTGGTTGACCTGGTTGAATTCTTGATTATAAGCCGCGCTTGCAAGCACTCGACCAACGAAGCAGGTCATTAATCATATATTATCAATTAATATACCATATATATAATATACCATATAATAGCAGTGATAGCCTAGTGGTTAAGAATTCAACCTCTCACTCCGCGAGCGCTGGGTTTAAATGCATGGCGCGCACCTCTTTACAAAAAGTGCGTTTTAAATTTAAATGTCACTTGCTAACGGTGAAGGAAAACATCGTGAGGAAAACCTGCACACTTTAGAATAAAAAAAAAAAAAATATTTTCTAAGGTGTGTGAAGTCCCCAACTCGTACTTGACCAGCGTGGCGGACTACGGCCTTAACCCTTTCAATATGAGAGGAGACCCATGTTCCAACAGTGGAATTCTAATGGGTCGATTATTATTATTATTTTTTAACCTTAGTAATACCTCGAGTGTTGCAATTATCCATAGGCGATGGTTGCCTGTTTGTCAGCTAATGTAATATAAATAAGCAAATAAATTGTCGTGTATGTTTTAAATATCAAATTTCGGATACTTGGCGTGAGGTTGTAGGGTTTGGTAAGTAGTTAATAGAATATATTAAAAATAAATACATATTTTTAAATATTGGCAATCAAAATTAGATATTCTTAGGAAAAGACACCTTTGTAATCACCCTAATATTGTGTAAGGACTGTGAAGACTGCCAACCCTCACTTGGACAGCGCAGGCTACGGTCTTAAGCCTTCTTAAGACGATCGAAATTCCGTGATACATACAATTTTAGTTTCACTATAATATTTATACAAATGTTTGCATGTCGTCAGGTGTTCTTGACATAAAATAATTCATAAAAAAACTGATTTAATAATAACGTGTTACAGATGCCGAATTTTGCGTTTATTTCTCTGGGGTGTAGCGAATATGATGTGGCCGTACCATTTGGTGTATTTCCTCATCATAGCTATGGAAACATCTCGAACACAGCTTGTGAGTACGACCTTGTTTCAATGTCCTATTTGAGTTTATTAGCGTACTGTTATTAGTAGATCAGCTCACTAAATTGATTGTAGCAGATCCTAGATAAACTATTGTTGGCATTGCAGTTCCAATGCATTTCGACCCAAAAAATTTAGCATACAGACTAATCGAATTATGTATTGGTTTGTAAATCAAATTCAATGCAATTGTGTGGTAACGATGGCTTTTGTGCAGCTTTGACCCAGTTGTCCAAATACCGATCGTACTGTGAACTGCCATTATGTTCTCTACAAATAAACATTTATTTGGATAAGGATATTGATAGCTAATACTGATATTTCAGGTTGGATCCGAGGAAATATCTGAAAATGTAAGCGTAAATTCTAATAGAAATGAGGAAAATTACATTGGTTTAAGAAAAGGTGCGTTCGTTTTAGAATAAATTACAATTCAGTTGAGACAAAAAGAAAATATATTGTATATAAAAATCCTAGCGCGCACCTCCTAAAAATGTGCGTTTTAAGTTTAAATATCACTTGCTATTGTATTCGTGCCCGGTGCATGGCAATAGGCTCGCCACCTATTCCATAGTGGGACGTAAACGTAACTGGTGAAACGTGGGAGTGTTCTACACTCCTCTGCCTACCCCTTCAGGGATAACAGGCGTGATGTTACGTTACGTTGTGTTACAGGACTTAAACTGATTTACTTTAACTATCGCCGGAATTCGGGAATTATTCTAACGATCAACGTTAGCTATTCTATCAAGATGTCTTTTGAATTCGATTTATATATTTTATTTTCAGGGTCTATGAAGTCTCCGAAACCGGCATGAGTGTAACAAGTGAGAATTTAGCAGAAGCACGTCAAGTCCGTAAAGAAATATTTGGCACCCCGTGTTCTCTGCCTACCTCATAAGAGACAACGTGATGACTAATAATAATAATTTTTGTTGGTGTTTCTCTTATCACTCTTCGTGCTATGTAAACTTAACCGAATAATGTTTTACCTGGCAGAAATTTTTCAGTATTTTTTATATTCATTTTCCTATGTCCTTCATGTGTGTACATATAATAAAAAAATATATTTATCTTTTATCTTTAAATACATGTAATTTTTTTTATGTATGTACATAAAATGTCACAGATACGTAATCAAAATCAGCGTAAATGACTGTAAATTACCGTAAATTATGGTAAATTGCGGTAATTTACCGTAAATTATCGTAAATTACCGTAAATTACGGTAAATTATCGTAAATTAAAGTAAATGACCGTAAATCACCGTATTTCAGCGATTCATAAGCTGTTTAACTATATTTATAATGCCACGCTATTGCCGCGTACGCCGTTATCCCGTCGCTTTGATAGAATCCTTTGATATCAGTTCAATAACTCAATTCAAAGACTGATTCGTTTATGCCTGTCTTATTGAGCTCTGCTGAGGGTCTGTGATGTGATCTTGTTAACGATGTTTTAAAGTGTTTATTCACTGTTAATATATTCTCTTTGATACAAAATTTCTGTTTTCTATCATAAGCCTTTCTTCAACCCCGTGAGGCTGTTTGCTAACAGGTAGGTTGCATCCGTCCAACTGAATTACTTAAACAACTTATACAGCGAAAATGTATAAAG
>DWJK01002623.1:0-14310 GCA_018248815.1 Croniades pieria auraria
CACCGTTAGCAAGTGATATTTAAATTTAAAACGCACTTTTGTAAAGAGGTGCGCGCCATGGATTTGAACCCAGCACCGCCGGAGTGAGACGCTGAATTCTTAACCACTAGGCTATCACTGCCGTTAAAGTTTACATATTACCCATATATTTAATTTTTGATATTGCATCCCAATTAAGTTACCAATAAAAAGTATTTTACTCACTCGTATTTATAGCTTCCGTTCTCTCCGTAGTATTGTTCGTTCTTGATGACTGGAATCGGGGTAGTGGTCGTTGATGTCGAAGTTGGGGGTTGCCACGTGGGCTTGTTATAGATGTTTGTGGGATAGTAACTGTTTGAAGGCGGGTTATTAACGTTAGAGGGTTTGTTGTAGTTATTTGAGGGCGTATTGTAGTTATTCGAGGGCGTATTGTAGTTATTTGATGGAGTGTTGTAGTTATTTGGCGGCGTATTGTAGTTATTTGAGGGTGTATTATAGTTATTTGAGGGTGTGTTGTAGTTATTTGACGGTGTGTTGTAGTTATTTGAAGGAGTGTTGTAATTATTAGAGGGAGTATTGTAATTGTTCTGATTATTCCATGGATTTTGTTGTGAAGGTGGATTTTGGTAGTATTTATTTTGATTAGAAGGTACATAAGAGGGCTCCCATGGCTTAGGAGCACTAGAACTGGCTTGACCGTAGCTGTAGCTACTGGCAGCTGGTATCAACGTGTCTTCGGAAGCAACTGCTTGCGAGTCTTCGAATGATTCTTTATCGATTTCTATGTCTTCTGCTAGGGATATCGCCAGTACGGCAGTGAGTATGATAAGCTGAAAACAATAGAGTTATTAAGACTTTTCATTATGAAAAGCAAATAATTATTTTATTTTTAATATTTTTTCTATTTTTATTGCGTGCTATACAACATTCATTATTAAGTATTTTTTATAAAGAGATATAAATTATTAAATGTTATAAATTATACATGTGGTCGACGATATAATTATCTTTAACTGCCGAGGCTTTAAAATAGGTATAACTATGATAAGAAGATGAGAGATGGCCGCATCCATTGCAATTATAGTTGTTTTTGTTAACTATAATTAAACTCATTTAGATTAAGAAGAGCAATAATAGATAAAGAATTCTGATGCGGGTTTAAATTAACATTCGTAATTATTGGGTCGTTGACTTATTGAAGAATCTCAAAGAATGTTACGCTATATTTTGAACGCGATTAATCCGTCTCTGTCGATATCGTGTTAAAATGGGTCTTCGTTAAAAGCTCCGGCGGGCGAATAATTATTTTGTGCATAAATTTAAAACTCTTGAGTCCTTTTTATTTGCAACGGTGCTTTGAAGCGATCGAATGTATTGGAAAAGATTTCTTGCGGGATAATATTTCAAGTTGCACGTGTGAAAAATGGAATTAAGAAATATATATAAATAATATCTTAAATGTAAAAATAACTTTTTAATCATAATGTCTCTATTGTTTGGCAAAAATCACTTAGTGTTGAAACACAGTCCGAAATAGGAAGTAAAATATTTTTTTTCGCAAATATTATTCACTGCACCGAAATTTAAGCTTCAAGGACTCACCAGCTTCATTTTAATGTCCTTCCGAGTCCGCGGTTCGTTTGGCACTGTACCCTCGAGGGGTCCTCCCCACATTTTTATAGTAAATTGTCCTGCGGCTGCGCAGTCCTCGCGTCCGCGTCTCATCGCGTATGTGATGCGGTAATGACCTCACTTGTAACTCTTGGAGTCATTTGAAAATTTAGATTTCGCAAAATATTTTTAGAACTTAAGGATTTTTGGGTTTTTCGATGTTTAATTTTGTCTTGTCATCCTGACTTTTTGATCGGTATTGAATATAACCGCTTAAAACGAAAATATATTTTATTAATAATACAACATGTATCATTCTGGGCTCCCAAATGTTTTTTTGGTATATATTATTAATTTTCATTTTTAAACTATGAATATTATTAAAATATACTTGTAACAATGAATAGCCTTAGAAATGAGCGAATGAGATAAGTGATTCTTTTACCTACTTGGATTTTTGGTTTCATTCAGTGTGTTGGTTAACCAAAACGTATGTGCCATATGTTAGTCATTCAACTGTAGTAGGCGTAGGTTACGTTTATTTATGTATGCACTTAGTGTGGCCCAATCCGGGTGATGTAAATAACTCTAATTGGCAGTTGAAGACCATCAATGCAATGTTATATTAGTCAGATTCGATCTGTTTGTTTTATGTGCAAAGGAGATATTAAAAAATTCGTTAAATCTTTGTTCTTTATCCATATGATAAGAAGACAAAGTATTTGATTAAGTGTCGATGACTGAAGTGTCGAGGTTTCGCCTGATGGAAAGCGCACGTGCGTTCTAAGATGGAGCACGCATACCCAGGAAATGCCTATTCACCCTTGCTTTGAAGAGTCTTAAATTATATGTGTCCGAAAACGACAACAATTTAAATTTGTAATTGTATATTAATTAAACAAATTCTTTTTCAGTTAAAGTAATAATAATAAATAATAACGACTGAGTTACGATAGTCTAAATCTTTAAAATCTAGCCTACCTTGCCAATTATATGGGATTAAATCCAGGTAAGCTTCAACAACATTATAAAATGGCGAGTGACTTTGAGATTAAATATTCGAATTATGTCACTATAAAGGTGCAACAAAGTATTGCGGAAGTAGCTAATACATCGTAAGCAAAGCAGCATTTGGGAAAACTTGGCAGACTGGGAAACGATAAAAGGGCGATGATGATGGTGATTGTCTCTCATCATAACTATCACACGGCTATAAATCTAAAGTGACAGAAGCCTGAACTTTTGTTACCAGACACCTATAACATATTCGTGAATTTTTATGGAGGTACATGCTTATTATAATTTAATGCCCAGACACAGAACAAACACTCGTGCTTATTGCACAAATATTTGTCCTGGGTGGCAATCAGACCCATAACCTCTGGTTCAGTAGTCAGTGGCACTAACCACTAGCCCAACAGCATCAAACATTTGTTGCTGGACAAGAAATAGGGTTGATAACATGTTTATTTGAGTAAGAATGTAATTAGTCTCATTTGAATAAGAAAAAGATTTTATGTTAGAGTTGAAATTCGAATTCAGTAGCGTCCTATCGGAGAGAGCTTTGTTCAGTAGAGGACGGAGTGGGCTGATGATGATGACGGTGATGATGATAATCTTCATGTTGCTAGCAAAATGATTACTCATATTAAATTTAACGGGCTGTTTTTAAAAATCGTAATCAACTACGAGAGATATTTCTCAAATTTTGATGATATTTAATAAATATCTATGTATGTTGGAATATTCTAAAGGATTATAGTTTTATGAATATCACTCATTTGGCAACGCACAGTCACTTGACCAAACAAAAAAAATATAATTTGCCTTTCCTACGGATGAGGTTAATGTTTACGAAGATACTCGAGAATTACAAGGTACAATGAATCTGAACTATGTATTACAGGCCAATTACCTGTTAAGAAGAGGTATATAAAGAGCAGCTCAATTTCAAAAACCAATTATATGCATGAAAAAATGTCGACAACTTGTTTTATCTGTTTGTACATAGTTTTGTCGAGAGTTTTGTTATCGCATGTTAAGGTCTTTTATCCACAAAAAGGTATGATATCGTACACTTTATAGATTTACGGCATTTTACGAAAAAAAAGAATTATGGAATAAACTCAATAAAATCTAAAGGAAAGATGATTTTCCTTATAAGATTTTATGTATGGCAGGGACTCGATATTTCCAATGAGCACTTCATTATTAGGTTCATCGTTCTCGTATATTTTGCTTTTATTGTGGACGTCTACGACAGTTCGATGACAGTGAATTTACTTTCAACTCTTATTTCACCAACTCGTTTTATTACATTTTCGTTGATGTGGTGGTTGCAGGTGCCACTGCTAAGCAAAAGGTCCTGGATTCGTTCCCAATGCCGAACAAACTATTACTGGGTTTTCTGACTTGCAATTACCTCATGTAGATTGGAGAATGGATTTGTTCTCGATGTATGGAAATAGACTCACCTCTATTTCATAGGACGTATAACATTACGGGTGAAAAGCACTAAACTACTCTGCCTATTATTTTTTTTTTTATTTGGGGGTCTGATAAGTCAGGGCACGTAAATGTACTTTTTGGAGGTTGTTTGTGCTCACAGCCCCTTATTTACAATTTGCCATGCAACTCCATTACTTTAAGGAGTGCAAGGGTTTTATTTATGGAGATGTGCACCATTTCGCTTGGGTGTATTACACGTTTCCCAATATTAATACTGCGTTTAAATGTCAGAATGCTACAGAACAGCAAGAGGTGTTTCCTTGTTCTATTCACAGTATCCTTCCCATACCGTTATAACGTTTAATAACTAATGAAAAAAAATCATATAACTCCGTAAAGTTAAATATGCAAGTCAGGGATTTAACTCTGGAATTGCAGAAAGAATAACATTCTGTTCCAGCAGTGTGTAATAGCTATTGCTTCAGTTGTAGAGTTATCCACGCTCAGAATTATATTAGTTCTGACACCTATTACACATATTTATGTTACAGCATTGTACTTTTGAGACAGTGATTCTCATAGGGTCCGGACCGGTCTAGTTAAGGAACGTAAAGCGCTTGGCCTTTAAATTAGTTCTCGTTAATTAAAAATTTTCGATCCGAAATGTTATTGTTCCGTAACTGTTGTTAAATATACGAGCAGGAAGGCCCCTGGCTGCTTTTAAAACTTTCAGAATCGATAGTAATAATTAACCACTTAACCGCAATCCACACTGAAGAAGCATGGTGCATCAATTACCATCCTCAGACCCTTCAAAATGGATGATCAAATCCACTTTGTTATCAGCAAATTAGTCACACATCTTTTGTTATTGGACTATCGGTAAAGTTTAAGATAAGCCCAAATTACTTTTGACCATTCCGCATTATAATGCTTCATTCGGAACGCAGTGGACGTGAAGAGAATGAGCATGATGTCAATTCACATGTAGATGTGAGCTGGTCTCATACAATACTCCTCAAATAAACGCATGTCCATTTGCTCAAATCCTTTGACTTTTATGACAGGACCAAGTTATTGTATTTACAATGGCCTCTACAGATATCACCATTATATTAAAAGTGATCAGGAAAATTAGGTA
Organism: Croniades pieria auraria; assembly: GCA_018248815.1. Taxonomy (NCBI): domain Eukaryota; kingdom Metazoa; phylum Arthropoda; class Insecta; order Lepidoptera; family Hesperiidae; genus Croniades; species Croniades pieria. Next base: position 5,183 of record DWJK01002623.1, read on the forward strand.
TATTGTATTCTTGTCCCAGTTTGGGTTAGTAAATTCTCGTTTAGTAGGTATAAACCTTAATCCAGAATGTTAACGCTTGAATTATCTTGGGCCTCCTAATGGCCCTTGCTTTATATACCTATACTTAGTTGAGCTTTATATTCTTATTATGTATGTCTTGTGATCCTTAAAGATGTTACTGAGGTTTCGCCAGCGATCCCTCTAGAACAGGTCCATTGATTTATTTATCTTTAGCTCCACACTGATCACCCTTTTAATACTTCAGATACCTATATTTTAACCAATATGTGTTCTTATGTATGATTTTTAAATATATATTTATATATGGCTTAAACAATAAAATATGGCGTACATAATAAGAAATAGTGTTTCGTATTTTTATCTTGAAGCATATTAATCTTACAGTCTGGTTTTTTATTTACAAATGTACTTAACTTAGACGTGTCTAAAATAGACAAATCTCAAATAATCCGTAAGCACGAGTTCGTTTTTTTTACACAATAACTGCACCAATATCTCTAAAAGTACAATGTTTTCATGTTTTATTCTAAATCAACATTTTCATTGAATTGTTGAAGGAGAACTAATGCGTCTAATTTAAATTACTGCTCTGAGGTATTGCCGGATTATTGCAGATCAAAAAGGTTCTTGGATTCGATATTTTTATGTTAAAGGTGTCGTATCCCGTAGGGAGATTATTCGATCGGTTACAAATATCGAGAATACGATTACCTACATTTGTTTTTTTTGTCCTCAGGTAGTTCAGATAAAAGTAATTTTTCCAACGTAGACACCCCATTTGCTGAGGCAGAATTGTTCCGTTAGAGCGATAAGAATGTAAGGAAAATGTGATTTATAAATTTGTATCCCCTTCAAGGAATGTTGACGCAAAAGAAAATATTTTATTAAGAGAAACCAGCGAAGCGAGTATCGAGGATCTACAAGCATTTCAAAAATCTATTAAGCTGATAAACATGTATGTATGTACCAATACTATATTAGTATGTACCAAGTCTATACATTCTTTAAGAGATTTTTTCATCTTATATTAAACCGCTTAGGGGTCGTTTATCGGAGTGGTCATCATGCGGTTGAATTTCCAGTCGAAATTTTAAAGAAGAGCTTACATATTTTTCTGGGTTGTAGTCTCAGTACACAAGTCACTTAGACAAGTGACAAAACAGTGCTTACGTATCAGGATACAAGTCGAAATTTATCCTTCGTAAGTTCTTTGCACTATATTTGCGAAATAACTAAAATTTTTCAAAGTTCCACAATCAATAAAGTAAATTACCAACTAGTTGGTTACATTCGATAATAATTATGAACAACTTATTTACAGAACATCATTATAATTCGCATGTATACCTACAATATCTTACAATCGAAATTAGTTTTTTATTCACATTTTTTATTATGGGGATGAAATAAGTTTATAATATTATGCTTATTATTTAGTAATTAAAATGTGCTTGTGCTATATAAATACAGTTTTTATTCTCATCAGTTATACAGACGAAGCATTAAATCTATTCAGTTCTCCTAAGAGTTGCTGATCCTGGTCGGAGAGCTACGGTTGATTTAAATACTTTAAACAATTGGTATTACATCAACTTCTGGAACAGCGTGGCAACTAACAGTGAACATAGAGGCGTTTCTACTCGTATTATTCCGTTTATGTCAATCTGTATTTATTTATAAGTAATTTTAAAATATCAATTAATATCAACCGGTTTTATATCACCGTAAGCAATTATTTACAAGAGCCAATGGCTACTAAAATAGCTTCAGTAGTGTCACATTAAATCTATTAAAATGTCATTAAAATCGATTCTCATAGCAAATGATGAGCATGATAATAAATTGGTAACAAAATTAAATTTGGAACACTTTTATAATTAAATACATGATATATTTCGCGCGTTTTATGAGTGCGATTTATCACGTATGACTCATAACACTCATAAGCTCACGCAATTACTGTTATGTGCCGTTAAACGTCCTTTTTGCTCTGAACTTCAAATTTGTCTCGTACAGATTTGAGTCGTCTAAAATATTTGTTCACGTGCTATGTGGACAATATTGAATACCATAACATTATTTACATTCTAACCTTTTTATTGGTACCAGACAAACAACATAGTATTCCAAGCTTTCCATCTTGTGAACAGAACGAAGTCAAAGAAAAATTAAATGGCGGAAAAACAAACGAATTACGAAATTCGAAACAGAAATATACGAGCCAAAATTTGAAATTTATTTGAATTTGAAATTCCAAAGCAAACCCTAGATATTTGAGGTGAAAATGGCCAGTTCATCAAAACGCTAATGTTATGTGTAAGGACCTAATATACATACATTATTCCAATGATAGTGTTGAGTACGTTTAGTGGATATAAGTTGAACAGGAAGGTTCCTGTCTACGAAATACGCAGTGTAAAACAAATTAATTGACGTGGAGACAAATACATTTTTCGATAACAGCTGACCGAGTTACTTGATTTGACAGGGTATTCATATCATTATCATGAGTATTAACACTTTAATACGTCGCGTGCGAGAGCTTTTAAAGAAGAAGAAGACTATCTCGAGCTTGATAAGGATACAGATCACAACGTCTGCTTCGTTAAGAACCTGTACTGAATTCCATATGTAGGAACAGCATGCTTCAATTTATTTGGAAAATATAGAAATAACTCTCTCTATAGGCTTGAACAGTATGATCCGAGATACTTTGTAAGGGGTATTTTAGGTAACTGAATCAAAGAAACTATGTGAGCAGTTTTTGGAGGAGAAAACAACAGGAAAGGTGGTGATGTATTCCATAGAACTACTTGTTTTATTGTAAAGAAACTATCATGCAGTATGCAAGTAGTGCTGAATCCGCTCGACAACTTATCAGGATACTCCAAGTAACGAAATGCGCGTTAATTGGAAGTGAATATGTTATGGTATTCAGAATACGGTTTCTTTTAAATAAAAACACGTAGGCTACCGCTTAGTTTTATTTATTGGCGACCGGTATAGTTTTATTAGTCTCATTATGTATTATGGCTCAGTTTATTCGGATGTGATCGATCATTCGTGTTAACAAGAGATCATAAATAAAGTTTTGTATGAGAAAATGCCTAACATATTCGCGTTAGTCAGCGTCACCACATTCTGCTTGGTAATGAAACACATAATTCGGTTTTATGTTTATCTTCCCCTTAAGTGGATTTATATCTTGACAATAAAACAAGGGTTCATATCAAGGCTGAATACATTAATAAAGTTTGCCGAGGACACCTCCGAATTCGTGTAGACCTTTGGAATCTATCGACCGCGAGATGGGAATTAATTTATTAGAAAATTAACTCTCTCGCGTTTTGGATTAATCGTTTGGGATTTAATCTGACGTTTTTTGGGTCGAGGATATCGTGATCCTTTATGTTTTCTAAGTGATAATTAAAATTATCTTTGTTTTAAACTGATATTAATTATGGCTACGTGTTAGTAGGACTTTTTTATTGCTTAGCTAGCAAACAACAACCACCTAACAGTAAACGGTTAACGTTTCATGGAAATTTGCGGCAAAGAAAGGAATCGGAAACGTGTTTCCAGCCGATTTTATGTAAGCCCTTTTCATGTTACATTAATTGTCAACAGGTATGTAGGAATGCATAATTAGCATGTAAATAAATCAGTCGGTTAATTATGCGTTGTTTGAAAAACTAGCTAAGAACGTCTCCTATCTAAAATTTTTGACATTCATAATTTGAAACAAGAGCATAAAAACACCGACTTATTGCCTACTTTAAAAATGATGATGTTTCCTCAGCAAGTCCTCAACAAGGTTTATTCATTGCTGCTTTTGGGATTCCCGAGGTCCAATCGAACGTGATTCAGATTAACATCTGTTCGGTAAAGAGCTGTTGTTATTGATTATTATTAAAAGACACAAAAATTCACTATTAATCTCAGCGAAAAGACCATCCATATTTTACAGATTTCCGTTCCAACCCCGTCCGGTTAAGCCCTCGATATCCTTTATGATTCATGGGACTATCGATCGTGGAATAAAGCAAGGTAGATTTTTAGTGTCATTATTTCAAACAAAACAGGTAACACTAATAATATCTAGAAAAATTTGTAATTTGTAAATTTGTAATTGAAATGCTGATTTGGATTCGGGATTTCCATGGAAATTGTAGATATACTAAAACCTACTCATTCCATACCAATTTCTAGTGGTGGTTGAACATTATTTTTATTATAACCATGAGTTATTACTATTTATTATCAACTGGTTTATACAGGACTTCAAATAATTGTATTACTTATATATTTGTGCAAGTACGTTCTCGAACATCTGTTTTCTTTATTATAGATATAAGGTCTAAAGACCATAAATGAAAATAATGAGAAGGTGAGAATGGAGCAGTGTTGACAAACACAACCAGCTGTCTCGTCATTGCTCACTCTCTTGCCAGAGTTACAGTTAAGGTATGATTTATTGTAATGATGGACACTTTGTTAAAAAAAATGCCGAATAATTTTGCGTTGGTCTGCTGCACAATTTCTGTTTTCATGTTATTTTAAGTTTCATGAACTGTAATAACTGAATTTGAGTTTGAATTATAATAACAAAGTTAGCTCTATTTATGCGTATATCAATTTATACCTTATCTGTGTTTGATGTTCTTAATTTTGATGTATGCGCGAGCACGCACTGTGTCAAATGGAGGAAAACAAGCAAATAAGCCACAAACGGCAGAGCAAGTTTTACCTTTTCGTAATCTCGCAAAACAAAAGTTTTCCAATTTGCAGTTTGCTGTTCTTAACTACCCAAAGCGTTGATATATATTGAAAAATAAAACAAGAGTATAGTTCTTAACAGTTACAAGATATTGTTAAAACACAAATAAAAACTTACAGAATTATAGTTACAAGCAATATTAGAAAAAGAAACGTAACATTACATTTGTAATTCACGAAGGGGTAAGCAGAGGAGTGTAATACAGTATCACGTATGGTAATATTTGAGTTCTGAATAATATCTAAATTTTTCGTTACTTAACTGAATATACAAATGAATTGGTCGGTGATTTACGTTACTCAAATGGACTGCTGACATGAAATAAAATCTCAACGGAGTGTCGGATAAGAAATAAAAACACTCAATAAATAATGTCATCACTCTGTGCCAGCGGAGATTAATATAATATAATTCAATAACCATTTTAAGGACCCCACGCATTAGGCATTCCACGAAATAATATACCGCTTTTATTTTATTTATGTAGAGTATGGGAAAACATGCAACTGTGAAGGCATTTCGAGATAAACCCAGTAACTCAATAATGGCTCATGAAGATTCCGCACGATATATTGAGGGACGGTTTGTGACATTCGAAAGGAAAATGATAATGGGCTTTTGTAATCGTATGTCGAATACAGACAGGTTTAGAAGGGGGTAGAAGCAAACAAATTATTGTTCCTTAAATATTAGCGTATAGAAATATATTCACAAATACTAAAAATATATTGCATTTTTAAAATTTTTCAATTATGTATAAAACAATAAATTTAGGATTCTTAATTTAATACACCAAAATAAATTAATAGACGCCTTTTTAAAACCGCGCGTCGTATTATTATTACATTGTACATCAAATATTAAATGTAATTATAATGTGGAATATTAAAGATAATTATAGCAATATTAGTGTCTAAGGATAGAAATATAAATAGTTTAACTATAAAAAAGAAAAATGTTAATAAAACACAGAGTTCACATTAGCGGGCTAATAAATCGGTGTCGCCTGACTACTTATACATTTCTATTTAATTTGAATATATTTCTCAAATGAATAGAATTTGTGAATAATACGTTATTAATATAGAAATGTCTTCTAAGTTAGAAATATATAAAGCTTTAAAGTTTGTATAAGGTAATTGCTCGCTTGCTTCGTTAATTGGTAAATATAAAACCAGGGAAAACATCGCGATTTTTGCTGTTAATTGGTAGTTTAACGGTTCTTTTAAGAATACTGTTTGTCAAATATACCATACTTAGCTGTAAATTAAATAGTTTTTTGCATGATAATGAATATCAAGATATTGTTCTAATATTTATTTGTCCTTAACAATTGATTACATATTGTATTTAATTTCTTTTATAAATAAAAACCTTGATTGTTTTTCATTTGTAATGTGTTCTTTTTATGGGCTGCGAGAAAAATGATTTTCCTGATAATAGTATCTTAGGACATCTTCACACGCGGCCATCTGATCCCAAAGTAAACATGAAGAGCATAAGCTCTTCATGTTGTAACATAAGTTACAATAACCAGACGATTGATAAACTACATATGTATATATGCTTATATAGATTTTTACACCTAGAAACAGAAGAAATAGTTGTGGTCACCATAAAAATATTTAATCTTGGTGGGAATCGAACCCATGATCCCGGGCTCAGCACTGCACCAACGGGCCAGTATAGACGGATCGTCTTGTAGCTATAATGTTACATATAGTGATGTAAACATGTTCGAAACGTGTACTGTATGTTTTACAGAAATCATCACATACAATTTGTATTTGCTCATCATTTTGTTATTCCGCAAAGGCTTCGTGCTAAAAACAACAAACTTGCCCTCTCTGAATTTGTTGTGTAATAACATGTTCACGTTCATGCTAACGGAATGCCTCTTTTGGGTTCTCCATAGAAATTTAGAATGCCTAAATGTTTGTTACCAATATTCCTTATAAACGATCACGTCATTATCACGTCAGCCTCTTCCGTTCCTCTGCTGGACACAAGCTTTTTCCTAGGTGTGTCACAATACTTGATACTTCACAGATTTCATTCAAATCTAAAATGTCGACCACTGCAATCACCAATCCGCCTGCCCAGCGTGGTGATTACGGCAAAAACTCCATGCGTAGTATCACAATATATGTAAGTAATATATAAAATAAATTAAAAGGGCTATCTGTAAACAATTTAAGTAGTAATAAATATATCGACGGACTATTTACCAGCAAATATCATTTATAGCCTTTAATTTCACTTATAGCCAGGAACTAAATCCGTCAACTAGTTCATAGGTACCTAGTAGGGAATCTTTTAACGCCCTCTTTCTTGTGTGCCCCTGAAAAACTGTAGAGAAATTTCTTCTACAGCTTGCATCTTTAGGGCTGAAATGTTGAACTAGAAGTTTTAACGACGATTATATAATAGTACTAAATAGAAATATTGTATTTTATTTGACCATTTTGAATAAAAAGCCACCTACATCACTATAACCTACTCCGATGTGTGCGGAAAATGTATATATGTGGGTTCTGTTAATAATAGTGTTGATTTTTTAAAGAACAATTCTTTATTAACAAATATAAACTACATATTTAAATTACTGATGCAATTTAAGTATGTACCATACCAATGATATATAATAAAATAATAATGTCACTGCTGGAATGTCGGTCTCTTGTCTTAAAATGTGAGGGGAGAAAGAATTATTTGTGCATATCTAAAAATTTATGTTTAAAGCCTGTGACATGAGGGTTATAAAAATATGATTAAAGTTTATATTATACGGATCTCGAAAACAGTCAACCCCACTTGGCCGATTTAAAAATTTAGTATTTGACGGTACGCTTGCTCTCAACGCCGTATTATTTGCTTTTTGAAGAACGGCAATGGCCACCGTTTTCAGCAAATACACCAATTTAGGTTATGTGTCACTCTTACGATTACGTACCTACCTTGGGTTTGGTATGACTTAGATACAGTGCAAGATTTATTAAAAACGTCTCATTAAAATAACTAAATACATAGAATAGAGATTGTATATAATGTTTATTCAATATTTTAATTATTAATAGATCTATTCTTTCTATTTTCAGCCTTGATGACTATTATTTGTCGAAAAAAGTAAACATTGACGTTTTATGAGTACGAAAATCCAGATTGACTGAGGATAATGAATGGTAAAATACATGGCACGGGGAACATATTCATACAAATACGTAACATGTTATAACATATAGATATGTGTTTATCGGAAGGTTCACAAATTTTCCAATTTTATATATATTATTACTAAAAATTAGCAAAAAAGTTGTTGTGTTGTATTGACCTACGTGTAATACCTAGAGCTGCTTCAATATTAACTTTATATATCTTTCTGTAAATATACTAAGGAAAACAATTAAGGGATCGAAAAAAAACTAATTTTTAGCGATTGTTCGAAAATGGTAAAATCGGAGCCAAGGAAACAACAATTTAAAGTTTGAACTGACTAATTTGGAAATATCGAGATGAAAAAATTCAGTGAATGGACCGTGAACCGTGAAAAACGTGAAAAAATAAAATAAAAAACGAACATTTAGGTATTCATTATACATATACATATACATATCTATAAGATATTTAATTCCACATTTTGGTTGGTATTCAAAAAGTTTTTAATAACAGACCAGATTTAAAATTTGCATCGCGCCTTTTAGGGTAGGATTGTGTTTAAAAGTGCGTTTAAAATATAAAACGTTTATGTCAAACTGTTTTATTTTTGGTGACCGTGGTCATCGATAAATACTTTAACAACTACTGATTCGCTATGCAATATAAAATCCTAATACTGTAAAGGGCGAACAATGATCTATCTATGCCATAAATGCCCGTTTTTTTATGTATAGAATTTTCAAAAAACTATCCCAAGCGCACCGCTGCCGCTAACTACGCTAATAAAGAAAATGGTAATCAATAAATTATGACCAAACAAAATATATTGCGTCCGGTCGGTAATGTTGTCGAATGTCTCCAAACGCAGAATAAACCTATTTGTTATTTCGCTGACACTATTTTCTACTTATACTAAATCGAAACAGGTATTTTAACGATTTTATTAAGTTAGCAAGCTGGGTCTGAACACTTTTAACTGTTGTTCACTGTATTTAAATTTCACAGGAGGACAACAGGAGACTTTTAAAGCAGACACACAAACAGGAGACTAAAGCAGTGATAGCCCAGTGGTTTGAAATTTGACCTCTCACTCCGGAAGACCGGGTTCAAATCCTAGCGCGCACCTCTTAAAAATGTGCGTTCTAAGTTTAAATATCACTTGCTATTGTATTTG
>DWJK01002624.1:0-14308 GCA_018248815.1 Croniades pieria auraria
GTGTATGGCAATAGGCTCATCACCTGTTCCATTGTGGGACTTAAACGTAACTGGTGAAACGTGGGGTACACTACACTCCTCTGCCTACCCCTTCGAGGATTACAGGCGTGATGTTACGCTACCTGCGATATCCTTTACTATCCTGAGTATTTGTTAAAACTTAATTGTGATAGGCAAGTTACAATGTATTTAGCCTCAATTTCTAGGTTTTCAAGCCTCTGTCAGTGAGACTATTAGTCTATTATCGGTCCTCGCAGTGACGGTAATACGCGCCGCAAGGACTCGCACAAATGGGTCAAGGCATTCTGTTCCCCACACAATAGATGGATCCAAACCTTAGACGACTTAGTAAAACTAAAAGCCGTGATTTATAGTCCGAATGGGATAAGCCGAATGGAAAAAAAATGATTAAATATTTGGAGTTTTTGAGTAAGGAACACAAGATAACTTTTATTATCTGAAGTAATTCTACAGTTTCATTCCATCAGTCCTATTGGTAAATAATAATACCTATAGTTTTAACTACTTTAAAACGAATACAGTTAAATGCAGTGATGGCCTAGTGGTTAAGAATTCAGCTTCTCATTGCGGGGGTGCTGGGTTCAAATCCAGGGCGCGCTCTTCTTTACAAAAGTACTTTTTAAATTTAAACATCGTGAGGAAACCTGCACACCTTAGACATTTTGAAAAAAAAGATTCTAAGGTGTGTGAAGTCTGCCAACCCGCGCTTGGCCAGCATGACAGACTACGCCTTAATCCTCTCATTACGAAAGGAGACCCATATCCCGACAGTGGAATGATAAATGGGTCGATTATTTTATTATAATAAAACGAATAGTGTTGACTACGATTATTTTTTCAGCCCGTTTCAAACTACTACAGGGTATAATTTCCTTAAAAAGATCGATTAGGTAGATTTCAAATTTTGTCAGACTATTATTATAAGCAACTGGACATTTTAGTAACAATCAGCACTAAATTAACTGACACAATCATTCAATCGTAAGTGAGAAAAAGTAACAAACTTTCTGATTTACTTCGCAGGTCCGCACAGGTCGTGGGGAAACGCTACGATGGGCGGTTTGCGTGCCCAGCGCTTGCGATGCCAGCGCCGTCGCGGGCTTCGTTGGAGACGTGTTAGCTCATACCGTTGGCAACACCACGGGTGTAACGGTGACCGACAAGGACTGTTACACACGACGACCCATTACCGTCACCAAGTTGGATATTGCTTTTTTGTAAGTTACATTACGATTTTAATCATTAACTAATTACAACACGCATAAATCGACTCGTCCTTGAGAGGATTCCGCTTGCATGTTGTAATGATTTACTATAATGTACTTTTATTGAAAGAAATCTGTCCTTTAATAAAGAGTTATTTGATAAACTTCGATATAAGGTTACAATATATACCAAAACAAGGTTCTTGTCGCCAGCAAATTATAAAGCTGAAGTTGTAAAATGACATCTTATGAAATGGGCCATTGTAAAATTCTCCAGAGCTTGGGTTCAATTTAAATCTCATGTTTCTCGTCGGCTAACCTAAGTATGCGCGATTTTACTCACTGCGTCGTGAACGAGAAACTTTGTTAAATTAAAGAAAGTGGCAAACGACACGTTCAGAAATAATTCTTATAAAATAACCCTGCGATCCCTCCAGCTATAGGTGACGTTTGACGTATTAGGATTGATCACATATTGGATGATAACATTTTCCCCCTTTTCATTACCTTCTTTATCGTGCGGTTCCACCGTAAATAATTCAATGATTGATACATTCATATTATTCTCCAATGTTTACGTACTTTGTTTGCTTCGTTCACAATGTACTTCTATAAATATTTTGCTCTAAAAATGTTTTTCGTTGAATCGCTTTATTCGTTCATTAATTTGTTAAGAAGCTGATTTTTTGTTGAAAAGGTTGCTTTTAGACACTTTTTATCTCCTTACTGTTAAATAATTTGTTACATTATCGCCGAAGATGGTTAAAAATTTATGTTTAAAATTTCCACAAAATTCGTAATTCTTAAATTATTCTTAGTGCCTTACACTTCTCCAGTGATAACAATAAAGTTTAATGACATACCAATTGTAAGTAAATAAATAAGCAGACATATGGCAAATACTATTATAAGTTTCTCTTCTTTTTCAGAGCAATTATGCTGTTCTTTTTTGCTATAATTTTCTTAAGCACACTCTATGAAGTCTACTGTATAAATAGGGGAAACAACAAGAATACAATCAGTCACGACCTTATCGTCTGCTTCTCTTTGATTAATAACATCAAGAAGATTCTTTCCACGAAGCAGAACAATAGTCTTGGCTTAGAATGCGTTACAGGCATTAAGACTTTGGCTATGATTTTCATCATCGGTGGTCATGCTTGTCTATTCATTGGGAGCGGCCCTGTTATGGATGCTGAGGCTTGGGATAGGGTGAGTAAAATTTAGTTTACAATTAACAGCTAACAATTTGTATGTTGTATTAGAAGTGTAAAGAGAAATAGGGACGTTTTATAAATTAATAAGTATTGGAACAGCAAAAGTGTTAACTTCAGAAAACAAGTTCTTTATACCTTTTAATGATACCTGAAAATGTTTACTAGCAATTCTTACGACTAGTGTAGTGTTTCATACCTTGTACAAGTATTCTACCCCAAATGTATTTACGAATTTTTGTTGGGATTACGTCGAGATAACCTGCCCGATAGATTAATAGCTTAGTTCAACTTGATTGGCGAAGAAGGCAAGACTGGAAAATTTGACTTAGCTAAGAGGGCGTTCGAGTTTCGTATAGTGTTAACCGATTTAGGTTAACTGGCAAATGAAGTGGTCTTAAACAGTTCATTAAAAAGGGATGAAAATATCCTTAATCGATTTAAACGTTTTTATATAAATTATGTGGGTCGTTACCCTATGGGACTGACCTCTTCGGATTGAAGAGATCAGTTGCATAGGGTAACGAACTTATTGAACTAACATAATATGTAAGTCAGATTTATGACGGAACGGGTGGAATGATATTTACAACATTTTTAGTCTTCGGCTAAAGTTAGCATAAGCGATTATCCAAATATTTTTTATAAAACTCCTAAAAAACAACCGCCATATCAGGTCTCAGCTCTCAGCACATGAGTAAGTACTTCGTAAATAATATTCGATATATACAGAGGTTTGTTTCATAAGTCTCTTTCTGTTCCCGAAATTGGAAAGGGTAAATCCTCGTACGTTTTGAGCTTATTAATTTTGATATTGCAATAAAATTGATGAAGCAACTCGTAGGAAAAATGTTTTCAATCACGATATAGGCGTTAATGAAAAGCTTTACTAATTGAGCCTGCACTTAATTCGCGCAGCTGACGCCTGCAGGAATAATGTTCAGTGGCGTCATTTTATCATGTTTGCTTTAAAATTTATTACTTCATATGTGGATTGGTTGTAATTTTTTGTCCTTGCTTCTATACAAAAATGCCAAGACAATTTTTACATGAAATATGCATAGTTATGTTTAATACGTTCAGATACGCAGGATTTCCCGGAGCACTATGACACGTGGTTCTTTAAGAAATGCGTAAAGAGAGCTCTCCTTTAAAGCACTCTTGTACTGCGAATGTCCATAGGTGACGGTGACTGCTTACCATTAAGTGGTCCGTCTGTCTGTTTGCTAGCCTAAATATAAAAAAAATAGATTATTCATGTTATACGAATTCAAACTTAGTGCCTGTATTAGTATCAGAATGCGTAGACGAAACGATAGTAGTTTTCGCTTCTTTGATTACGCTAACCAAGCGAGGACGGACTGCAATAGTACGAATGACAGCTAGTGGTACCCTTTCATTACCGTCCTGTTGGATAGTAATCCTTAAACCTATACAAGGTTGTGGAGTTATTTATGCGTAATTTATCATTATCATCATTAGACTGTCCAAGTCCATTGCTGGACATAAACCTCCCCTGAGTGATTTTTATAGGGGTTACAAATATTGACTATTAATTTGATGGACTTTGTGATGTTGCAGTTGATCCGGCAACCAGCAAATGCCTTTATGCTGAACAACACTCTATTAGTGGACACTTTCTTGTTCCTGAGCGCATTCCTCTTCTGCAGACTGCTGTTTATCGAGTTGGACAAGAGACGTGGCAGGCTCAACGTCTTACCCATTTTATTGTTCCGGTATATCAGGTATTAAAAAAAGGAGAACAGACATTTATTTACGTAATATATTTAAAAAACACAGTAAAATCAATTAATAAGCCATCATTATCTTCACCATCACCTCCACCAGCAATATCATCAATCTTTTTATTGCTAGATACGGGACTCCTCTTAGAATAAGATGGGTTAAGACTACAGTTTGCCAAGCTGGCCAAGTGCGGACTGGCAGACTTCACATACCTTAGAGAACATTATGGAGAACTCTACATTATGCAAACTTATTCACGAATTTTTCTTTCGCCATTACAGAAAGTGATATTTAATCTTAAGAAATAAATTTTATATAAATGTGCGCTCGAGGAATCCAGGACTCTGGAACTAGGAGACTGAATTCAAAATCACTAGGCTATTATCGCTTTTTTTTGGTTGTTTTAGAAAAGATGTATGGCGAAGAGAATTTTATGAAAATTGTATTTAAATAATGGCAAAATAACTTACATTTTGCATCGAGAATAACCTTTGGACTCATGCCAGCTTCTGTCTATGTAGGTCCTGGTTAATAAAAGATGGCGGACTAATGTTGATGTAAGATACTATGGTAACCAATGCAACAACAGACTTCCGAATTTACGGTCCAGATAAGAAAACTTGCAATATTATAAGAGATACATTTTTAGATTTTAGATCGATAATAATTATTAAATGTAACCAGATATTTTTACTTCTGGCTAGAATTTTTACTATTTCTACTAGCTACCACATTAATATTTACGTGTTCTACAAAGCAGCTGGGTAACATCATTGACAACTTAACATGAAATAAATTATTATAACCATTTCTTACCACCATGGTGTCGTTTTACAATTCTTTAAATTGGTTAATATTTCCTGAAGAAAACAACCCGTATACGTACCCCCTTAAATATCCTTACGGTCATAGAAGTGTGAAGGTATGTATGTATATGCTATATCTATTCTATACATTAGGTAAAAACTTTCAGGGCCACGCCAAAATGTCACAGTGGCTGAAAATGTTAAAAGGGTCGGTACAGTAATCCTTACGGACACCTGCGAAGCCTTCGTCCGCTCTCCTTTTTATATTCAATTCATTCACGTCAGTATAAAAATATATAAATATCTATTATGTTTTTTAATATATGAATCTAGTACTTGTTTTGTTGCTAATAAGTTAAATTTTGTAAGTATTTTATATTATTAAGGTAAACTGATCTTAGTGAAAAGTCAATATTCCTTGAATAAACTTAAGTCCCGAAGTTCTTGAATACGGAGATAATAAAGAAATATTTAGTAATTTTATTACAATTTTAAATAGATTTTTTAATAAATTTTAATATTATATTAAAATTATAGACTCTTCGTTTTATCTATTTGTACCACTCAGAAATAATAGCAAAACAAGTCTACATAGTATTGAATACAAACAAAAAAGATGTATTCACATTTCCAAAAACAACGGCGGAACGTTGTAACCTGATTAATATATCTTATAGGAAATCTGGTGTGGAATGAATTTTGTTTACCAGCGATGAAAAATTAATAAAAATCGCAATTCATTTACCAAAATAATTTGCGACCGACCCAAATTATCACGAACAAAGGAACGTTCGCGGGAAACGTCAAAAAACATTTTCTTGTTTGCGATATAATTAAGGAGGCTGTTATTGACACGTTATGATTGTACTTCGAGAAATATTCAAATGTGTACAATATAATAATTATAAATATAGTTGTAATAAGGAACGCTGCACACTACACTGCATTATTAATAATGGCAGTTGAATATAGCTATTTAGACTTAGATCTTCAACTAATTGACGTTTAATATTCTATTACTGTTTTTGAGAAATTTACTATACATTAAATAGACCTGCCGATGAGAAAAAAGCAAGCGCTTAAAAATCAAATAAAGTAAATTATTCGTATGACTGTTTGCATTCGTGGTATACTATCACAGATATTTAAAAATAGAATCTTTTATTTCACTAGTCTTTAGCAAATGTAATTAAAAGAATCTCCATGCGGGCTACTATTTATATATGCTAGCGTATTTCCATCGGTACGTAATTAGAAGGGCATTTCGTAACCAGAATACAAATAAAGCGCGTATCGCCTTTACAAGTAGTGGCGGTACATCAAAGCGATCTGATTGATTTGGGTATGTAGAGTGTTAATGTGATTGGGCGGCTGTGAGTCGTTAATTTGAGGGCGCCTTCAAAGAGCTAATTACTCGTATGAGTCACGCCGCTACGGTGTTTTTCTTAACCGTATTACAGTATGTTCTCTTTGAAAGTGTCAGCAGTTATTTACCAAAAGGATTTCTAAGTCTAGGATTCTAATTCTGACACGAATTTAATCGATTCACGTTCTGTTAAATCGATTCATCGTTTCATGTAGGAATAAATTAAGTGCCGCCAGTATTATAGTTTGACTAGTCCTTGAGTTTTACTTCTGACCTGAGCGTTATTGATTCGATTCTCACCCAGGAAAAATATTTCTTTCACGCCCTTAAGTATTTGTTCTGTCTGGGTGTAAAAAACAATTCTATTTACATAAGTATACATTTATATGTATAAATGAAATTTATCAGCGTAGGTCGTCCTCTAGCTAGGTGGAGTGACGATATACGCAAAGTGGCTGGCAGTGGTTGGATGGGAAGATTTGAAGATGGAGCACCGTGGCGTGCCATTGGAGAGGCCTATGTCCAGCAGTGGACGGGAGCAGACCGATGATGATGATGACCACAGCATAGTCTAGTTGGGTTCAGACAACCTTTCGTGTAGATATTTTAGGATGTCTTTTTATTTTATCTAACAGGATAAGCCAAATGCATATTGCCTATACAAGTATATTGAAAACTTGTTAGCATTCTGGATTCTAATATTGTGAATTTTTCTTATTAGGGTAACGCCAGCTTATGCGGTTGTGATTCTGTTCTACATGACCTGGTTTCCTAAGATTGGAGAAGGCCCTTTGTGGAAGGACAAAGTCATGGTGGAGCAGGAGAGGTGTATGGACACGTGGTGGCTTAATATCCTGTACATCAATAATTATTTGAAGACTGATCACTTGGTGAGTGATCTGTGTGGTATACACAACTACGAGTCCTTCAGTTTATAGATGAATCTTTGAGCTTTTTTAAATCTACTATTGGCTAGAATGGAGTCAATACTAAAACCCAGCATGCATTATAACTTATCTTACAAAAGCTAAAATTTCGTTTCCTCTTCATTGATCTGCAATTGTTTTGCTTTTTGAGATTCCTTGCGAATTTTTACTATAGTCAGCAAATATTGTACTGCATTCTGCTATATTTCTCATAAGTTCATGATGGTAATGTATAACTTCAACCACGAAAACATTTTTTGTTGCAGTGTATGTTCCAATCATGGTATCTGGCTGTAGATACCCAGATGTTCTTCATAGCCCCCATCTTCATCTACAGCCTTTGGTACTGGAGATGGTTCGGTGTTATTTTCATGAGCCTGTGCACAGTCGTATCTCTTGCCATACCCACGATCATTACTTATAAGGACCGTCTCGACCCCACGTTGCTGTTTTACGCGAAGTAAGTTGGTAATTCTTATTAATACATCACCATAGGTATATGGTGGATATCAGAAAACAATGAATTTCACTGAACAATGAATTAATCATTTAAAGATATTATCGCTTTCATTGCTTTTGTACAACCCATAGGTCAAGTAGGAAAGATAGGTAGAAAAAAAGGGAAAGCGCTGGAAGACGAAAACTCTTGCCTCTATGATAAAATATTAAGTGTTAAATTGTTTAATTTGTGTACCTATGTTTTTTTGGCAGAGGTCGATTTTTTTTGTACCTATTTGAGGTCTTTCTAAATGAGCTCCGGCCGATTCCAGCGAGCTTAGGACAGAGACTGGAATAGTAAAATTATGTGTACAATAATTATTACATTTTATTTCAGGGAGTTCACAGATTTCGCTACAAATGAGTATTTCACGGAAGCTTATATCAAAAGCCATATGAAAATGACTCCGTACTTCATGGGATTGTTGACTGGATACATTTTACACAGAATACAAATAGAAAAGTAAGATTTCGATTTTCTAAAATCCCCATTTTTCTGACAATATACAATTTGTTTTACAATATAAAAGCGAAAATAGGTAATGTTTTTTGACATTTGACAACAACATAATTATGACGATCCTTTTCTTGCGCAAATTCTTGTCACATATATGAAAACTTTAAAATATACATGACTTTCACGTACTCGTAGTGCACTATGTCATGGGGCTCTTAAAAAAAATCCATTAATATCTAAAGGTCTTAACGGTCTCAGAGCCAGTCAGCGTATTTGGCAATCATTACGTAACATCACGCCTGTAATCTCCGAAGAGGTAGGCAGAGGGGTGTAATATGTACACTCCCACTTTTCACCAGTTACGTTTAGGTCTCATGGAATAAGTGGTGAGCCTATTGCCATACATCGGGCACCATTCCAGACTTCGCGTCACGACTAGGAATTCTAAATTAGAAAAATCCAATAGCACCCAACCCGGGATTTGAACCCAGGACCTTCCGATCGGTAGTCGCGCTTGCAACCGCTCTACCAACAAGGCGGTCATGGCAGGCAACCATTACCTTACCATGATTGGCCAATCTGCCTGTTTGATTGGCCTAGGAAAAAAAAGAAAATGAGCATAGCTTAAACGAACTTTCCTTTATAGCTATCAATTCTCAACCCTTTTAAAGAGCTTCGGTTGGACAACAAGCATCATACTGGGCGTCGCCACAACGTTCTCAGTGAGCCTGTTCTATCAAGACTGGTATCAGTACAGCGTTATTGAAGCGGCTGCCTACATATCGTTACACAAGTTCGCTTGGTGTATAGCTAATGGCTGGCTCATTATAGCTTGCGCGACTGGTAACGGCAGTACGTATCTCTTCTATTTTGATAATTTCCATTTTAATTGTACTTTATTCTTTTTTATTGTGTTTGACTTTATTTAAATTTATATCATTTTACTGTTAAGTTTCCGTGATTGTTATTTTATTTATTCAAACTCTTTATGCATTATGGTCTTTTGTACCAACCAATTCTCTACTATTAATAAATATTAGATGACGATCTCAACAAACATAATTCTTATCTAATATGTTGATCAATAAAAATGGTTCGAAATCCATGTCCTGAGGTGGTTCTTCTATATACATTTATTCTTAGGGACAGAGTAATGGATCGCCTCTTAAGATATATTCTAGTTCTTTCTAGCATGGGACTATATAAATCTTAAAAATATCCATTGCGTTTGCAAATTCGGTTTGCGTTAGTGAGCTTCATGAACAGAACTTTGAAAGCAGTCATAGCCATTTGCTTCAATCTATTGGACGCAGTAGAAATCGCCTAATTCTTAACTTTGGTCGTTGTTACCCAATGCTATAGGTGTTCGTGTAAAGCATCTCAAATGGCTCATTATAGATAGCACGACTCGTAATGGCGTTAGGTATCGGGAAATCGGTTTTAAGTGCCATTTTATCGTTTTACAATTGAAATTAATGGGTTTTACACAAGTGGTAGGACAATCTTAATTTAACAATGACGATAGGTTATCAGTCTGCCAACCTTCACTTGGCTAGCGTTGTAGACGAAGGCCATAATCTTCCTTCTAAAAGGAGACCGGTGTCCAGCAGTGGAACGATGTGAGGATTGATTATGACGATGATGAAGTTTTCTGAAGAGTTAAATACGTTTTGATTTGTTTCAGGTATATTGGGAAAATTGTTGATGTGGAAGTTCCTGGTGCCTTTATCTAGATTGACCTTCTGCGCGTACTTAGTGAACGGCGTTGTGGAATTGTACTACGTTGGACAACTTCGGCATCCAATGCATATCACTTTCTTTACTATTGTACGTTGATATTTTACTATTATTATGTTTTGCGATCGAGCTCAGTGGCGTGCTATTGGAGAGGCCTATGTCCAGCAGTGGACGGAAATAGGTTGATAATGATGATAATGATGATGTTTTGCATACAAACCACGTTACATATAACAATCGTAATAATATAGTGGGGTTAATATAAACAGACAGTTGATAAGAATAAACATGTAAATATATAAAAGTATACATGTATATTTATATGCATCATTGTTTACTCTGACGTTTGTGTTTGTCACACAAATATGTACTGGGTTGGATTTTAACCAACTTCAGATCAGTCAGCTTCGCGACTACCGGACCAAAATAATCGTCATTTGACAACTAGAACCTAAGGTCCTTTGAATCCAGACTTAGTGGTAACTTTATATGAATAAAGTTTAATTTATGAAACTGAGGTCACTGAAAGATGTCAACTCTCATGTTTAGATCAAAGTAAGAGTAATTCGTTTTAAAATTTTAGAGACTGGTAGAGCAATACACTCTCATGTCTTCGTAGAAATAAACAAGTACGACTTTAATCTATAGTATTTGCAGTTCAGACTCAAAATAAATTCTGTAATACATAATTCAAAATCAAATATGAATACCAATTCTCAAGCTGAGTAACCTCTCCTATCGCTTCCTAATGATATTGATTTCATGAAACTGGAGGTGGAGAATAGACAAAGATTCGAACAAAATCACGTCCATGGACATATACACCTTGAACAAAGTTGGTTTCTTCCAATAAAATTCTTCTAACTTTTAATAATTTCTCATTACAGACGGCGAATGCTATAGCGCACATATCGCTCACTTTCATTCTTGCCTTAATACTCTGCATTGGTTTTGAATCACCACTGCATGGAATAGAGAAAGTGTTACTTCGAATGTTTGGTAAGTTCCTTATAAGAAAATTAATTTAGCTGAAGTATCATACATTTTGTTTTTCAATTTTTATATCGCTAATCAAAATATCATTAGTAGGGGAGTGTCAAAGCAGTGTATATTTCTTTATTAACCAATAAGAACTTAACTTGGATAACTTGGATAGGAATATTACAACACACCCACATACGTACATATACACATGCACACGCAAACACACATACACACACATACACACACCCACACACACACATACATGTTATTAGCTTATTCCAGTCCATTCGTGTTCATAGGCCTCCCATTAGATGGATGGGGGTTGCAAAGTGCTGCTTCTCTAACCGTCTCTGCTTTGGGAATGTTATAAGAATGAATGGCAGTAAAATCATGAAATAAATTTATAAGGAGAATGAGAGTTGGTAAAGTTAGAATAGATAGATCTGGGGATACATCGATGAAATCAGAGACGTTCTGAAATTCGACCAGATTAAGAGTACCTTTAAAAGGTTAGTAATATATATGACTACTTTGATGAAAGTAGAAAATGTTGACAAGATTTGTCTTGGCGGATAGAAAATAAAAATAAGCGTATGCATGTTTCCTTAAAGATTTAACGGTTTATATTTATTTTAGCACGGCCAGTCCTAAGCGACAACGCGAGAAGAGATGATTCCTGTCAATCCTCGAGGGATACGAGTCAAACTAAACTGGAAGAGTAGCATTATATAAGTTAAATATTAAATATATAAGTTATATATAGTTATATAAGTTAAATATTAAATAATGTGTAAGGAATGGAGAAATACAATATTCAGGTGCATTTATCTCATACTAGATTATCACAGGGTGTAATGTGGAGCCGTAAGTTTGTGAGAGACCGAGCAGGTCTATTTGTATGGAAGAAGAATTTATGTATTATTTTTAATATAAACCAAATTTGTTGGTTGATTTGTATACCTGATAGGTTATTGTGATGCTAAGGTTCTGTTTACTTTCGCGGAATGTGGGCAAGTAGATTAATTTAGTGGTTTAAAAAAGCAGGTGACGAAAATACAGTTGTTAATTAAGTTCTGGTAATGCTTAATATACTGTTTTTAATTATTTGGTAAAGGGTAAATATCGATCAAATTTCGTTTAACTGACATCGAAAAGGCACACCTTTCTTATCACTGTTTACTTCAAGAGCCTTCCAATCCAGTCAGATTATGAAACTAGCGTCCACCTATTTTTGATCTGACCGGACAACACCGACCGTATAACAAAATGACGGGTAAGTAGTATTTGAATGAAGTGAAATACGAAAACTTATTTTTTATCTGTCTTTGAATTGGCTTCCAATTCGAGAAGTCCAACTTAAATAATGTGTTATCTTTTAGCTATCCTCAAACACAACAAAACCTAATAAAAACCGTAGCCTTAAATAATCCTTGGTGATCACCTAAAACTACTACAGCCAACATACTCGTAGATAATGGCAAAGTCAGTTGTTACACTACTCGTGGCATTTTTCATGTAAATACATTTAAGGGAATAATTTTTTTTTTGAGATATTACTGTGAGGGTCATAAATCTAAGTCACGGCATTAAAAATAAAGGTTTTTTTAAAGTCTGCATTGTCCCCAGCGCCACGGCATTGTGAGCAGGTGCAGAACTGGTTCTTAAAGCTTTTATGAATGCGATATATTTTTAATAGCAAAGCAGTTTTGCATTTGTTGTTCACGGGTAACTTTAATCCTCCTGTATTTTAAACCGCTGATGGTTAGAAAATAATACAAATATTTGAAAGAAAATACATCGCTTGTAGAAAATTCGCTTTTGGTCCAACAAGTGCATTAAATAAACATTTGTTTTTCACGCCATGTCTTTATCTTTTCGATTAGTGGCGCGGCTATTGGCTTTTTGTTGGTGTAGGTTGGTAGATAAACGGAAATTAGGTTTAAAAAGAAATAAGTAATTTTAACACATAAGCTTTAATATTTACTTATAATTAATGTATAAAGAAATGTTACCAAAATGTATACTTAATGTAATAAATATGTATACAAAATGTATACTTAAAATATTGTTATTGTTACCATATAATCAATGATACCGCTTTCTGTATGTCCGAAATTGTTGTATGGTAGTGTAGCGGCAAGTAAGCTTCTAGAAAAGCCTAGAAGGCGTAGACAACTGAAGTTATAAGCACGCACTCACTCGTTTTTGCAACGAAGTAGATTTGACAGAAAAAGTGTGTGTAATTATGTAAAATACATTAATTATTTATAACATTCGTAATAAATACATTACAGATAAAAATTAATACATTTATTCTTTACGTTCGTACTGTCAATGTCAGATACATATAACGCTGTGGTCAAACATTACCACGGAGCAAATAACAGAGCTACTCGTTTGAAATAAGAACGTCAAAAAAGTCAAAACTTGAAAATTTCATTAACTACGTAATTTTGATCACTGTTGTATCACTAATGATTGTTATCTCTTTTTAATTTCAGATAGGATATCAATCCTACTCGAATCTTTTCCTAATTGATCGTTAATTTTGATCACTTGACGTTTGTTTTACGCTGCCGCTATGCTATAGCACCAAAATGTCTATTTTCAGTTAAAGAACCAATGTTGTTTTAAAGTCTATTAAACCTGTGAATATACATACATATGTAATACATATACATATGTATGTAAGTTGCTCAATTTAGCATGTATTGTACATTTTTCTGTGTAAGAGAACTTTTCTATTTTAATAAAAAATTGTGTTACACAAAATACACATGTTTTTTAATTCATTTAAAAATTCAACTAAATTCGTTTTGGTTCGCATCTGTTTTTAATGAAGTGGCTGAGAATATGAATTATAAAGTGGGTAGTTTGGAGAATAATAGTCAAATCTCATTGTTTTTGGGTACTAGTACGTCAGAAGCGATAATATTTATCCTGAAGAGTAACAATTAGTTTATGTTCAGTATCGGAAAGGTTAACTTCTTATTAGTACTATGAAAGAAATATAACCGTAAGATGAGCAGATTATTAGATATTTGGGGATCTTTATCTGTCCAGCATTTGTTTGGAGAAGTAAAGCCCTTGTATATATGACTGCTATGAAGCATTGCCGAGTTAGTTTACTTCAGTAGCAAAATACGATTTTATTGCATTGGCAACACTCACTAACTCGATGCAAATCGAGCTTGAAGCGTGACACGTGCCTAATTATTTATGATTTGATTGATTGATTTAAATATTCGTTCTATTTTTTTTTTTTTTTTTTTTTTTTTTTATATTCAATAGGCTAGCTTTTGGCCACAGACTTGCCTGATGGAAAGCAACGAAGTGGCCTATGATGTA
>DWJK01002625.1:0-14308 GCA_018248815.1 Croniades pieria auraria
AATGAGCGCCATCGCGCCCTGTCCTCGGCTTGTCGCATCCAGCATCTGCCTGCAGCCTATCGCAGATCGTCATCCCACCGGGCCGGAGGGCGTCCTACACTAAATTTGCCGAGCCACGGTCTCCACTCCAGAACTCGCCTGTTCCAGCGATTGTCGGTTCTTCGGCAGATATGCTCAGCCCGTTGCCACTTCAGCCAGCGAATCCTTTGAGCTATGTCGATGACTTTGATTCTCTGTGGGATAGTATCATTTCTGGTTATATCCTTCAGAGAGACTCCGAGCAAAGCTCGCTCAACAGCTCGCTGACCGACTTTGAACGTGAGTGTCCACGTTTCCGCTCCGTATGTCTTGACTAGTAAGACGCCTACATTCGCCTTCGGCCACTGTTTAGATAGGCCTTTAAAAATATAAAAGTAATTTTATGGGCCCTTCTAACAGACTTCCTACAGTGAAAAATTCTAACAATAATTAACGAATACTATATTACATCTGAACAAATACTTCATTAATATTCATTAACGATTTAATGTACACTAATCGTTTTTTAACTTGAATAAATTTAAACTTAAATAATAATTTTAAAATGCAGAATATTAGGATATGGATGTGGCTTTTCGTGTATGTTAAAAATTTATAAAAATTCTGGTTTCCTTCATTCCCAAGTGTCATTTAGGAAGGATCGCGCGCAGTCATGCATCACGCAAATACACCATTAAAATATTACTAAGCACACATTCATAACTTTCTAGAGCTGATTTAATTAAATCTAATATGAAATTGCATTTTATTTTTACTTCAGAACATTGTAAAATTAGCCATTATTAAAAGATACTACAGAAATAGCACATTGTATATTTCTGCCACTAAGCCACAGCCACATAAAATATTGTTTCGATTGCATATAAACAGAAGAAAATTCGATATTATCAATAATCTCTATACTAATTTTTTAATGAAGAGGGTATGAAAAAAACCGCTAGCGGTTATAAGAGACCGTTGCCTCAGACTTCAGAAGTAGACCTATCAGTGTCAATCAGTTCAGTTAATAGAAGTTCTTATGATGACTACTATTCACCGCTGTTTCATAGGGGAACATAGACGTAACTGGTGAAAGGCGGAAGTGTATCTATTAATCTCCACTGTCTGCCCCTTCGGGAATTATAGGCTTGGTGTAAATACTACTAGTTACCATATTATTGAATTTTTCTGCTATTTATTAAATTAGCCCTATCAAAGCGTATTTAATTATTACATGTTATTAGTGCAATTATTATAATTTACTATTTGTCCTATCCGAAGGTACTCACAAAGTGTTTGTTCTGTGTCTGAATGTAAAAAAGTACCTATATATTTATGTGTATATAATATAGTTTATCAGCAGTCTGGTAGCCATAATACAAGCTATCTTGATGCTGACTTTGGAATCGGATGGCCATGTGAGGAAACGTATTAAGATATTATTTTTATTAAATTTAAGCCTAAACATATTATTCAAACTATGGTTAAAGAAAACTATTCTCCTTAAACTCATTTCATCGGCCCCGTTATGAATTAGTTGAAAAGGGAACTAACTCTCTTTACTCTTAGCTCGGTCCGAGTATACTGCGATTAGGAACACGGAAAGAGTATCGATACTTTGTAGTATTGAGTACTTTGCCTTTCGATACTGATACTTTTGTAATCGATACTTTGTATTCGATACTTTTACTCGTTAAATACTTTTAGTCAAGTATCGTATTGATTTTTTTCTGATTTTTTTTTAAACTCACTAATATAGCAACATGCTCTTTATTAGTTTGAAAAAAAAAGATGAAATAAGCCATTATTTATATGCACAGGTTTCACCATTTTCCATAGATTCTTTAACACAATTGGAAGATACGAAAGTTGTTTTCCCAAAACTATACATGTTGGCACAAGAATATTTACCAATTCCTGCAACAACAGTACCCTCGGAATCATTATTTCCTAAATAACATAACAAAAACCCGAAAGAGGTTATCGCCGAAACGGCTCGATAGACTTATATTTTGAAGCGATTGTACGAAGAAGAATGGGAACTTCAATTTTAATTATGTGTGTGTCCCTAAATAATGAAACAATATATGTATAAAAATATATTAACACAAGTAATTAAAACTTGTATTGTGAATTTACAATTTTTTTTTTTACTATTACCCATCTAAAAAATCTTTTATCTATAGAAAGCTACGTGATCACTAAAACTACATTTTATCACAATGTTATGGGATCGGGATCCACGAGGTAAAAACAGCTATCTTTCGATATTTTGATGTATCGATACTTTTGTTTCGATACTCATACAAGTACGATGCTTCATTTTCACTACAACTCGTGAGTACAGTATCGATACTTTCCATTCGATATCACGTCCCTAGCTGCAATATTACTATTTTATACAGGTTTCAACAAGTTTATGTACGTTTTTTAATGTTAAGATAAAAGAGAAAAACACCCAGATGAACTGGATAATAATTGCAAGCAAATCAATCTGATGCCAATAATTATTGTTAATCAAATTAATATAACGCTATTATTAAACAGTAATATGAAATTATGAAGGTGTACAAAACTTAGAAGTGTGTTTTATATCAATAAAAAAGTAAGTATTACAAGTAAATATTAAAAGTATTTTTAAAAGCGTAGAAGGTGCCCGAATACTTTAACAAACGGACAGCGCTGCCCTCTAGGTGAAAATAGCCAAACTCCGCGAATGTCTGTTGCCATATCAAAATGGTGTTGAAATTTGAAATAAATAGGTAGACGTAAATTTATTAAACTTTAACACAAAACGTGTTACGTACTTTAATTTTGATGCACAAAAAAATATATTGTACGTTTTATACTTTTCAACGCTAGAAATAATTACAACCGTTAAGAACATATTGTGCTGTAACGAACGTAACTGCATTTTACCAATATTTTCGTAAATTATTCAATATGAAATTTCACTAACGACGCGAAACACTTTATTATTATATATTCTAGTAATTTCTTTGCATAATCATTATAATATTTTAATATGCCGTCATTGAGCAATATTCGAAATGTAAATTATTAATGAAATATGTAAGTCGTAAGTGAATTGTCTCTTGTAATAATTTATTAATACACAAATACTTCTAGGTTTAGTAATTCATTGTCGTGATTTATTTTTATTACAAATTGTAACATAATTGTGTAGGTACACACAATGGATTTTCCGCTGATAATGGTTTGAATTATTCAATTTTAACACTAGCAACTGTTGGCAATACTCAGCTAAGTGAGCCATCGCCCTGTTAACGGTGTCATGGCGGTTTGACTTGTTAAAAGTTTTTTTGCAATAACTTACTAGTTAATGTGCTTTTTAACAGTTTGATATTTGATTTGAGTGGATATATTCACGTGACACATAATAGTTAATAATGCGTGAATACAAAATAGTCGTGCTAGGTAGCGGAGGCGTGGGAAAGTCCGCCCTGACAGTACAGTTCGTACAAGGCATCTTTGTGGAGAAATACGACCCCACCATAGAGGACAGCTATCGGAAACAAGTGGAAGTGGACGGACAGCAATGTATGTTGGAGATTTTGGACACAGCTGGCACGGAGCAGTTCACTGCTATGAGAGATTTGTATATGAAGAACGGGCAAGGATTCGTGTTAGTGTACTCAATCACAGCACAATCCACGTTCAATGACCTGCAAGACCTTCGGGAGCAAATCCTACGAGTTAAGGATAAAGATGACGTGCCCATGGTTCTGGTCGGCAACAAGTGCGACCTGGAGGCAGAGCGCGTGGTCGGCAAGGAGCAGGGCGCGAACCTCGCTCGCCACTTCAACTGCGCATTCATGGAAACCTCCGCGAAGGCCAAAATCAACGTGAACGACGTATTTTACGACTTAGTGCGACAGATCAACAAAAAATCCCCGAAAGAAGACAAGAAACCAAAGAAGATCGTCAGACCGGGATGTATTCTTCTGTAATTGTGGTGGAGCCTCCGACACATCTAGGTATAAAATATTTAATAATTTGAAAGACTTCTCGTACCCGGATTTGGCTCTTGACGGTTGCAAAAGTTAACTAGATCGGGTGAGCGATGTTGCTTGTCGAATACCTTTAGCATTTCGAGAATGTGCATTTGTTGAGCTGTAAAATGATCCAGTGCTGTAGGTTGAGTGGAAAATACACAGACATCACAACTGTGGGTAGGCTGTGTGTGCTGCGACTGCTGCAGCTGCTGCATCTCACTCTGTGTATTGATATTGAGAATAGTATTTTAATTGGGGACACTCGATGATTCTGTGTGTGTTTCACTCTGATATTCCATTTGTACTGTGTGGATGCTGCTTTGTTCAGAAGTTAACATATTAGTTAATTAAAACTATATCTAGACGAAGCTTTAAGGTGGTGATAGATGTGGACAATTAAAATGTAATGTACACACAATATAAGCTTTGTGTTATAATCAACTTTTCACATTTACAGTCCTTCGCTGTGTGTTTGTGATGTGGATATGCAAAAGACAATTACACCCACACATAACAAAAATAGATAAAACATTTCTAAAATTTACTTAGCTGAGAAACCAACTTGTAACACTGCAATCAACCAATGTGGTTATGATTATTAAATCTATTATTCTATTCAGCACTCATGTTTGTTCTATTCTTTGTCCGATTTAATATACCTTTTTGATTATTACAATAGCATTACTCAGTCAAACAATAATATTGATTATCAATACAAGTTATATTGTATGGTATTTTGATTATGAACTATAATTATGTAGTACTGCAAATCTATCAGAGTGTTATATGTATCTGAGTAGATTTCATTGGTTCATGTACTCTCAAACAATGGTTCCTGTGGCATTACATTGAAATGTTGCATATCGGTTGCCATCTTTAGATTTGGTGTATATTAGACCCTATAGGATGTTGTTTTCAAAACTATTAAATGATAATTAATAAATAATAAAAACTATTAAACTCTATTAAAAAAAGTATAATGTAAATAATTATTAGATCTAAATTTTGGACAACTTTTATTCATAACCATATTTTTATTATAGTATTACACCACAATCTAAAGAATGTTATTTTAAGTTGAATTACCTATGCTAAGTTCAGATGGTCCCATGTCAATTGCAATAAACAGGAAACAAATGGTGGCAGAGTTAAATAAAGGTTTTCCAATATCTCTGTATTTTGCTTATATATACATATTTCCATATAAGAAATTGATGCATAGGATACAATTTTAAACTCCTGCACTATTCTCTTGTAATTATTAACCTCATATTTTATTAAGGGTGTTATGCATTTATGTATGTATATATTAAATTTTTCAAATATGAGACAAAACAACTTGAAAATGTGTTAAGTTTAAAATACAATAAAATTGTATGCACACATTGCATTACTTTCGTCATTATATACACTCAACAATTTTTAGTAGCTTGCATTTGATAGTCTTAACAATTTTGGTCAGAAGGTTAGAGTATTACTGTAATCCACTACCTACAGGACTAGGGTTCCATACAAGGAGATAATAAGGGTCTCTTAATATAATTATATTGTAAGGTTTGAGGCACAAATGTTGCCAAATGCAGTATAATCAGTGACATGCTCACTATATGTACAATTGTAACAATTTCTAAATGTATAGACGAAGTATGAATATGTATGTACATAAACAAGTGATTTCTATAATAAACCTTCGTTAACTTGTTTTGTCCATTAAACTTTCAGTTTAAACTTGTAGTCGATTGATTCATTTCTTTTTGTATTTAAAACAAATTTGAACGGCAATAGTGAATAACAAGTTTATCTCTAGTAGGTGGAGGATTATGGTATTCAATACCCATAATATCCATAGAAATAGCCATGGTTGTGATAGAACCACCTCTCAATCAATTGTCTTTTTATGTCTTGGTGGAATTGTTTTGAAACCGTAACAACTGACTGCTGTCGCAAATCTGTTCCTCTGTAAATAAGTCAGTTGACAATGATTTTATCAGTTACTGTACTATAAAGTCCAATATTCCTGCCCGTAGTTGTGTTGTTTGTTATCAAAGTTGCACATTGTCATAAATTTTATGCACAATATGCAGTTGTTAATGATATTTTATGGTGCGAGTGTGTTTTTGTTCTTAAATGTTATCTCACTGTCTGGACTTGGCACAACAAGTAATTATTCTACTGTAGGCTTTAACTTCTGAACAATTAGTATGAGAGGTTAGTGCAGGCTCGTAAGAGGCCTGAACCAGTGTATAATGTTTAATAATTAAGAATACATTAAATTTTTTCAGATATATTATTGTCTTGTTATATAATTCAAATGTATCGAAGGAAATGTTGATGATGTGACACTTTGGATATAGTGTCCATTCAACAAAATTAGTGAGCCATAGGTGAGCACGCCCACCATATGTAGTGTCAGATGTGAAGTGGTGAGATATTGTGTGTTGTGAACACTGCAGGCACCACTCTCAACAGACTGTAACCCCTTACTATGAAATTGAGAACTTAAAAAAAGATATCGTTATTGTAAATGAATTAAAAGTTTTATTATTACCGGCTCATTGAAAGTGTAAATTACCAACATGTAATGTGTTGCCACTATGGAAATACTTTGTTGAAGTAATTATTATATTAGGTGTTCAAATATTGTTACAGGATTAGATGTTTCGTCAATTGTCATTTCTGTTTACACGTAAGATTTACTGCACAAGGATATTGGTAACGACTTGATCTGAGTTGAATTATATTTTTATATATATCGTGCAAATTAATAACTTGTATATTTTTATCTTTTCAATCATTAATCGACATGTACAATAAATATTAATTTCTCTTTTTTTTGCAAATTTATCAATAAAACCAATTTTAAATATTAATGTTTCGGAATGCGTATTTCTTTCTTGACGTTCCCCCGCCGTTGCATGATGAGGTGTAGTAAGGCAGACCGGACCGTGAGTCACGCCGCAACCCGGTCGCTCTGAACGAGAATTGAGCCGGAATGTTAATGGAATCGAATTAATTGAAACAACCAATTACCGTCTACAACTATTTTATTGGATCGACAAGTGTAAAATGTTTCATAAAACGTGTATCACCACCTCATACAATATGACTAATCTATGTAGGTACAATAATACGTTTGATAAAAAAAATACATAATGGCAGTGTGACGTGGCGGGCGTATGTCGACATTCTAGTAACATAAGAATTGACACAGTCCAATGAAAAAGAACAGAATACGCCATGCTGCGAACTATGACAAAGCGGCTATTCGACGTACGTACCTATGTAATTAAGCAGCAAACAAGTGTTGTGTTACAATGCACTAGAAGACTACTAACGACGCGCCCCATACATGAAACAAGGTCTCGTACATAGACCGTGTTCACCATGGAGCACGTTTACATAAAAGCTTAAATTACACTTCAACAATAGTAATATTAAATTTGGGTACATGCACACAGCGTGTGGGAGATTGTATCTACATACAATAGCGTTATAAAAACTTCCAGGGACAGCAAACTGTTGGGTACGCTTCCTTATCGAGGCGCCCAGGGAGCGTTCCCGCTTATCCGTTCCAATTTAGCGTAATGCGGTTTTTTTCGGGTCGCCCCTAAACACACAATAAGTAATGCGCTCATTTATCAACATATTAATGGATCACACTCGATAAGGCAACATTATCATACAAATCGACATTAAATCGCCACAGATAGGAGGGCACTTATGTCAAAAAGTTCTGACACCCGATTTCATAACGCTCACCTAATTGACAGAGGAAACGGTGATAACGGGAATGATAAAAACATTTGTTCAAAAATTGGAACTTTGTTTAAATTGTTGGATGTTAGTGCTACAATTCACAGTAACGTATATTTACGTGGTAAAGACAAATCTTATAATATCGCTGCACCAAATGTAAATATTAAGGCTACATAATCAGGTAATTGTTTAGGTGCAGCCGAAATTATCCTCTAAATTAATCCCGATTTAAGTAGCAAATTAATTGGCAAATTCGTAAATTCCCGGAAATATTATCCTTTGATACAAGTATTTGACGTCATATTACGCACAGTTGTTATTGTGAAATATTTATTCAATTCAAACGCAAGAAGGAAAATAACACAAATCAACAGACAAGACACTTATCCCGTTCGTGCCATTGGTTCATTTTTAAACATAATTAGAACTACTAGGATTTCCGTATGGTTTGCAGATTACTCAAAAGTGAGTAAAAATCGATTTTAATGCTCATAGTACAGTTAACAGAACATTCCACCTGTCTCTGGGTCATCACTAATATCTTTAGTACATAAAGGGATCTATTCGTATAATAAATCATCAATATTATCTCATGGGCGACACAGAAGTCTTTGAAACTAGCGTGCTTGTATGAAGAGAACAATGAATGTAGACGTATGTCTGTAAAGATATTTGGCACTCAATGTTCTCTATCAACCCAGTAAGGGACCTGGACCGACCATATAATAGCACTAATAAACAAATATTATTGCGCCCTATTCCAAGTAATTGTTACGGTTTCATCACAATATGCTCTGACTACATGACTCGTCTTGTCACCTTGGCTTCTCTACCACTCGTCGCCCTTAAGTTCGATTTCGAGCGCTCATTAAAACACGTTAATTATGTTAATATTAGCTCGTCATAAAAGTATATAGCAGAATGTGTACCAATTATGTACTCAGCCTTGTGTCTTTCATCAACAAGGTCAGACACCAAAGGCTACGTTTATGACAGAGTCGACACATTCTTCAGCAGCCAGTTCCTCACAATAGAAGGTAGGGGATGAATAAAAACACTTGTCGGACCGATCTATTCAATGGAGTTTGTTCCGATATGCACTGGAACTAATAGCCCACAGAATGGGTACATAATAGAAATGGCACCTAAATAACATGCTGTGTTCAAACTTAATTTATGTTATAAATTTCGAACGGAACACATGTCATACATATACTAATTATCATTTCCTTTTTACTCCTTTCATTATGATGTCAAGAAAACGGTTTTCAGTTTACGACAGGAACACAACGATAAAAGATTTCATAAACATTTCCGAAAATTCACATCATAAATTTTCAAATATTACTATACAAAAAAAAATGGCTTTTCGAACGAAATCTTGCGTAGGTCATTTCTGCGAGCCATCACTTATGCGCATCTATGGAACTCTACCTCAAGTGGAGTCTGTTAAGTGGCGCTCAATTCCCTCTATAATGAAAGCGCTTTCCTCCCGCCCCGAGGTCGCACTCGAACGCCGAGACACTGCTCCACTACACCGACAGACGGTCACGGCTATTATTTCATTAAAATATATTGTCCCTTTAACTTGGCCTCGTTAAAGTTTTTACCACTTTAGCGCACTATATTTCTTGCTATTTCGGCTTGGCATTCTGTCATTTGTTATTTTTCCCGTCATTTGTCCTTACATTTCATTCGATATAACTACCACTCTTAAAAATACAATTATTTTTAACAAATGTTAACAAACGATTTTAAGCAATAATTTAATGAAATTATTGGCTTTAAATAATTATGCATTTATTTTATTTTGAGATTTCAAAATATTTAAATACTGTAATAGACTAGAATAGAATTGACTAGGCGTTAAGTTAGACACTAGTAACTTACAAACTGCAAGCTGAAAAGTGAAAAATAAATTAGGATCATATAACACGGCAGTAATTGTCTTATGAGGGTCATGACGAATGTGCGAACAATTAATCAATGACATTGCAAATTTAATATAATTTCCTCTCAATTCATTACAAATTAACTAATATCACCAAAAAATGTAACTTAATTAAATAAATAAAATACCTGATTAATATACGAATGGACAAATTTTTTAACGTAACCTAAAAAAAGACATTCACAATAGTCCGTTCAATTCCGTAGCGGAGAGTTTTGACTACATGAAAAAAAAACGTTTGAATATCAATGACACAGTAACATCATATTGCCAACCCACATTTCATATTTGAATGCTCAATTGAATAATTAGTCCACGATGGGGGACCTGGGGGGTCCGGTTTTGTGCGTGTTACATTCACATTGATATACACACACACACACAATATGAGATCGCAAGATTAATAGACTCATTCATATATGGTTCAGATGGCAGACACCCGACTGGTTCCAAGTGGAGTAGGTGGTTTTCGCGTAGGTTTTCAAAAACGATACTGATTAAGCATATCCGGGGTATTATAATAAAATTTTATCAATTCAATATGTTATATATGCGTAAGATAAAGTGATAAGACTCGGGTGACGCCCCCTTTCTATTAAAACGACACATAAAATCACTAAAATACATCCAACATTTATAGAATGTGAAGAATCTCAAATTTCAACACAAACACAGTTATTGATACCAATGTCGTAAATTTTACACGTATTCATAAGATTGTCTGTGACGTCATAACCTCTATTTACCTATAAATGTATCTGTTTAAGTTGGATTAGGTATTAAAGCAATCCAAAATATGATCCAACATGACTGTATTAATAAATGACCTCCCTTACTTTATCACACAATCATTAAAATTCATCATGACTAATTAAACATAGACCCAGGATGCTTCTAGAAACTTGTTTCAAATATTAACATAGTTGGTCCACTAACTACAACAATAGTCATTGTTATGCGAAGTACACATCTGGGTTTATACAGACACTGAACAGATCCACCTGCGGTTAATTGTATCTAATGTACTTAATGTGTACGTGACATAAAACAGTGTCGTCGTTTTTAAATGACGCGATTAATACCCGTTAATAAGCAATTACGTGGCTTGACTTACATGTGGTAAAACCCTTCTTAGAGAGCTGATGTACATTGGAACAATATAAAATACTGTTGGAATGGTCTATTTATATCATAATATTAAGTATAAATAAAATAAAGGTCGATCGACACTGTCGTTCTTTATCTTTCTCGACTGAATTTTCAATTTGAATAGCGGCTATAAATTGCTGAACTCTGATCACCATTGTTGATTCGGGAATTCAACACTCAGGCGAATTTTCTGTGACATGAAACAATTCTAAGAAAGCGATAAAGCTCTGAAGGCCCACTTTCATACAAAACATGTTCTGAAAACGAGATTAATCATCAAGATATTACTGTTACCAAAAACGTTAAGCAACAAAAAATATACTCGTCTGTTCCATTTAAACCTAGATAAGGTCTCGCTTTTGTTCGGATATGTTGAGTCATTGTTGAAAGAGAAAAAGATCAACTTCCGAGACACTCTTCCGGTACGTTCACAGTGACCTCAGCTGATTCGCGACGTGACTCACCGGCCGAGTCGCGATGTAATGAATCACGCGCGTCGCGAATCATCCGCGAGTGTATTACACCTAGTGACGTTAACGCGAATTCGTTTGCGCGCGAGTGTGTGGATATTGACCGAAAGTTTGAACTGCGAGGGTCCATAACGTTAATATTTGATTCGTTGAACCCAAATGTAGAGCGTTACTACCAGCGCTACTTTGTTATGTATAGTATACGAGATTGGTTGCCTAAGAATATTAATTAAACAATAATCCGAGCTGACCTATTAACTGCGTATTACCATAAATAATTTTACACCACAATCGGGCACGAGTCTATTCAAGAGCGATTTTAAAATGTAATTTTTTGGGTAGCGACGCAATGTAATCAAAGCATTGATAACATCACGGAGGTACAAAGGACAGTGTATGGTAATTGGTCGGAACTGTGATGTTGGAATCGCTTGTCTCACGTACTCCAATGCACAAGAATTACTATGCACGAAATTATTACATACACATTATTAAAGACAAAGGGACATTTTTATTCAGCCATGCTCAATTTTTATTTTATTTTAACGTTATTAATTTCAAATCAATTTCAATGGTTCTGTTTCATTATATTCATAAAATTGTTTAACGTAGTTATTTTATTAGCACATCTATTTTTTATTACATGATTTTACCGACCTCTTTTATCGTTCCATTGCTGAACACGAGTCTTGTCTCAATAAGAGTGCTAAGACCATAGTCAGCCACGCTGACCAATTGATTATCATTTGATGAACAAAATAACCAAAACCATAGTTTTTGGTCATATTATATTCCTAAAAAGCGAGACCTATATACTGATAAGTTATCTTAAACACGAACCAAACTAGGGTCGTGATCATTTTTTTGTGCAATGATGACACTTTCAGAGAAAGTGATGAGAGAGAAGAGATGATACAATTAATAATAACGAGTTACGTTACCGATAAGGCCTCCCTCTGCGCATGCGCAACAAGCACCTATACAATTTTGTAATCATAAACAATGCCCGCTATCTTCGAAAATATATTATTTTTATAAGCAATTGAATACGCGGCGCTTCGTAAAAATGTATACGATACATCAATGAAATTAGGACCTTATTGCTATTAATATAGAGCTGATATTAATATGTCGATTGAAAAAGATAGATTTATTTACACAATGTACGTCCCACAGGGAATATTATGCTATACATCTATCGTTGCGAATTGGATCAAACTGCTTTGCACACAAAGTTCATTTTATACCGGTGACAAGTGGTTTATTTATAGAATTTATGCCCTATTAGGAATACAATGAACCAACGGAACTAGACTTAGATCGATTTGTCTACCAACGGGTTATAAATCAAACGTTAGAATACTCATGGAGTTGATAAATGAAATCTTACGAAACGCCACTAAAGTTACCGTTAACAATGGAATTGCAAAAACAAAAGGAAGAATTATTAATATTATCGCGGTTTACTAAACAGGATGACGTTAACCACAGACGTTATACTATTATCAAAAAAAACTTACTGGTCAAAAATTGCCGATATCGAAATTTATTTACCGATATTTCAAGAAAACATTTATCGGTAAAATGTCATCGGTGTTGAAATTTTTTTATCGATATTACAAGAGCAGACGGGAGCTACAATAGATCGGTTATGATCAGTGTCTCTTGGTTCTCACTTATCCCTATTATATCA
Organism: Croniades pieria auraria; assembly: GCA_018248815.1. Taxonomy (NCBI): domain Eukaryota; kingdom Metazoa; phylum Arthropoda; class Insecta; order Lepidoptera; family Hesperiidae; genus Croniades; species Croniades pieria. Next base: position 13,054 of record DWJK01002625.1, read on the forward strand.
TACAAATAATGTAAGTACGACCAATTCTTAAACAAACCAATAATTATGAGGCATTATTAATTTTTCTTATTCTAGTCGTCTTGCGGTCGTTCTTATTATGTAACAATTACTTGATACGAATGATCGTAAAAATGTTAAAACATCTATGTATTTGCTAATTTTTTCAAGGGAAAAATTAGCAAAATTTTGGATATTTCAAGGCAAAACAGCAAATTTTGCAGTCTGATACTCTCAGCTGTTCTACATACACGAGTAGAACACAATAGCTGGATAGACTGATGTATACATACATGTATAGCAATGCCATTTAAACTCATAGAACCGTGCGTAGTGGTATGGAGTTAACGATGTATTGGAACATGTATTCGTTGGTAGTTTCCTTAAGAATAAGTAGAATAAAATACTTCTACCTCGATGTTAATAGAAAAGCTTATATAAGAAGATTTAAAAGTGTATGTGGATAGTAGATATTTTGTCACTTTTATAAGGACCTCAGTTTTAGATGGGGTGTAAGATTTTTTGCCAAATATTTATTCAGCAATAAATTGTAACAGTTTTTCCAATGCGTCGAATAGAACTGATAGTTTTAAAATGGTAGGATCTCTGAACTACAATAGTTGAATCATACACGTGATTATAGTCAATATATTATAGACTCATAATGTAATTCTATGGGTATAATATAATGTATCTATGTATAAATTCAAGAGAAAATATCGAAAATACTAGATGAAGATCAAGAAAATTATCTTTCAAACCAACGTTGCATCCATGCCCTATAAAATGAGCGACTAGGCACTTGATCATTATTGAAGAATTGTTAATAGAGATTTCCAAAGCCAGCGGTTATATTTCAGGCCACATCACGCTACGTGCCAGAGAACAATTAAACCCACGCCGATAAATAAATAAACATTTTACAACCAGTTCAGAAACAGAATAAAGAAATGTAAATATGATAATGCATGACGTTAATTACGAGTATGTATTTATCATCAAATTCGAATTTAAATTTCGATTTTATTCGAACAAATGTCATCAAATCATAATTAACATTTACAGACGAACGTTTCCTAAAAAGTAAATCTAGAATTATTTATGTCATAAATCATGGTTATAAGTAAGTATGCAGGAAAGTCAGTAGTTATATGAATCAGATTGAAATTTATTTATTCCCCATTTACGACCGCGTTCGTATTATAAATATACCAAAGATGCTTTTTGTGACAGTATTTGCGTGAAAATGAGGAAGATT
>DWJK01002626.1:0-14307 GCA_018248815.1 Croniades pieria auraria
CTATAGTCCGATAAAAGGCACACGTGACAGCCATCGTGTGTGTTAATATCAGCCTACTGTCATCTGCTTACAACTTAAGCAAATATATTTTATTAAAACAGGATTGGTATTAGATAACAAAGAAATGTTTTCTGACGTTACATACAGAAGGCATGTTTATTGACAAACACAGGGCTTTTGCCATTTTCGATAATCATCTTTACTTTCATAGACTTGTTATGATAAGGATTCAAAGGGAAGGAGGTGAACATCGACTATCATGTGTGTTTACTCGAAGTATGTCAAAAACTTCTGCTACGAATCAACCTGTTTTCTTTGTGCCTTTCCTGTTTCGGAGTGTATCAAAAATTTCTACGAGCCACATATACTCGTATGTATGTAATAATGAATCAGTTAGAATAAAGATGTTGCTCAAGTATTTGAAACTTCTAAGAGGCTTAATATTTCTAAGCAGTAGTCGATCAGTAAATCAGAATCGTCATATCTGATTTAAGGCTTCTAGAACTTTCCGTCAATGATATATGTTATTATTGGATGTTTGAAAGAATATTCTTAATAATTGTTCCCCTTTTGAATTTGTGTTTGCAAAAATTAAAAGGTCTAAGAGTACAGTAGCGAAGTGTAAAGGAAATAATATTTAATAAATTTATAAAATCTGAAATAAAAATAATTGAAATAGAAAAGAGAACGCAAGTAACTTAATTAATTAAATCTTTTTAAATAAATATTTTAAGAATAAAACTTTGCTCTTTATTATACCCTATAGTACCTTTGACCTATAGTAATACTAACGAATTCTAAATAAAAATAGCGAGAAATTTATCAAGTTCTTGGAACTTGCTTGGATGCTTTTTATTGTCTTAATAACTTTATTTTATTTTTGCTTCGTCTCATGATCGCTCCTCCGTCAAACTTCAGAGAAGTGTCAGTTTAATGATAACAAGTGACGAGAGATTCATTATCTCTCAAAATTTCATTACAAAACGATTTATCTATGACAGCTTATTTTGCGGAAGTGTTCTTAAAGAAATAATTTAAAGAAATAATTTAAGAATTCTTAATAAAGACTCATTGTTCTCACTGGCCGTTTTGCTAAGGAAATATATGTTAACATCGTGGTCCATTTCATTACCGTTTATCGTTTGAAGTCGGTGCTTTATTATTACTGAACATTTATAACAAATTGAGTCATGCTTGTATTTTACATAAAACATTTATATTGCGCCAAGTTATTCAAACTTAAAATAAGCTACAACTTTTCTTACTTAGGTATAAAAATCTAGCCTTCAATTGTGTCTTGTTGTTCCTTTACATGTATTAAAAGAAAAATTTGTTCTTTTTCTTTTATATGTAATGAACAAACATAAAAATTTGTAAATTAACAAGAAAATCGATTCTTACAATAGATCCGAAATCGATAGAGACTAATCCAAAATCGATCATACATTTAAATTCTGATTAAGATTAAAAGTCACTTTCGTATATTCAGTATTTCTTGAAAGATTTTGAGAGCAAAGGACCTTGTTACGACCAAATATCTTCAATGAGGATCTTTCTCATATGTTCATTTATACTGTCGCGCTTGACTAAGGGTCTTCAGTGGATTATGTGACATGTTAATAGACATTGATTGATTTGTAGTCATTTGACACGAAAGATGTTTACACATGTACAAACATATATCTATCGTGCAACTGTAAAACGCTAAGCAGTATAAGCAGTGATAGCCTAGTGGTTAAGAATTCAGCCTCTCATCCCGGGGGTGCTGGGTTCAAATTCATGGCGCGCACCTTTTTAAAAAAAGTGCGTCTTAAATTTAAAATACATCACGTACTAACGGTGGAGGAAAACTTCGTGAGGAAACCTGCACACCTTAGAATTTATAAAAAAGAAATAAATTCTAAGATGTGTGAAGTCTGCCAACCCGCAGTTGCCCAGCGTGGTAGACTATGGTCTTAACCCTCTAAATATGAGAGGAAACCCATATTCCAACAGTGGAATGATAAATAAGTCGATTATTATGATTATTTTCATTATTAAACCGCTAAATCTGAAAATGGATAAATTTTCTGAAAGTTGTTTCTATGAAGATTGTTATAACTAGAACTATATTAATTTTGTGTTATAAAAATAGTCCAATTCTAATCATATATTTTATATAATTGTCTAATATATAAACGTATGTAACCTATTTTAGTCCTAACAAATTTGTCTACTAAGGAAAAAATGGCAAAGAAAATCATGGCAACATTTTATACTGCGGAAGCGAAATACGTTATGCGGGCCTTCCAAGTAACTTAATCAGTATGGTGTTTCTCATGATAACATTAATCACATTTCCGGGAAGGTACACTCAAAGACTCGAAGTCACTGATTAGTTGTTCGCATAATTTCATAGGTTACCGCTAGGTGGCATTAGTAGTATATGTTTGGGATAATATATTTTGAAGGATTTATAAACCATGGGTAATAATCTATCAGTAAATGTGACTTTGTTATGATTTACGCTATATGTAAAACAAAATTGTGCACATGTGATAAATAGCGTTGTAGATAATACCTACTAAGAATGGATACTTCTTACGCACATAATGTAATTTACATAAACACTTGATTTAATATTTTAATTCTAGGTCGGTAAAAAGATCCAAACCTATCTGGAGGATTTGCTCACTATCAGCTCAAAAATAGGCATCGGTAACAATTCAATAGTAAGGCGACCACTCAGCGCGTTCAGTCCGTCCTTTAAGGAGTACGTAACTTACCACGGATCCCTGACTGCTCCACCATGTACGGAATCCGTAATGTGGATGGTACGGGCAAGGAGTTTGACTATAAGTCGGGTAAATTTAAAAAATTTAGTGTTTTTTAATTTAAACATCAAAGTAACTGAAATTTTAAACTGTTAAAAAATTTGCCATTATACCTTTTAAAAATTTTGCCTTAGTCGTTATAGCCATAAATTTGTAAGAAATCATACACACTGGTAATTTTCGATAATGCTCCCTAAAGGATTAGAAATCTGAGAAACAGGACTTTGCTAGCTTCGTAAACTATCATGGTGATGCTTCTTACTTTGCGAGAAAATCCATATTTAATCAATGAATTAAAGTTAAATCATGACATGGGTGGGTGATGAGGGCTAGCAATTAATCATTTGGGTCTCTGATTCTAAATAGTCATTTCAGTTCTTCCGTATCTGAAGTCCGTAATGTATTTTTATCTGAATCCCATTTAGAAATGTGTTGTGCTCCTGAAAACTAGATTGAAACGCTCAGTGTTTTAGCGCATGATGTTAGTAATTAAAACAAAGCAGTAAAGCAACTGATGTTCAGTGCCAGAAGTCAGTTTAGAGGTGATGACTCTGAATAAAGCCAATATGTGATTTAATCGTAATTTATTGTATTGTATTGTTGAATTGTGTATTTTCCAGGCTACGGCCAACCTAGCGCATTCATTGCTCGCGCCAGACGGAGAGCTACGACGAAACTTCGTAAGAACGTCTCAACCGCGCAACGACAGAAACATTTATTTCTTCACCTGAACTGTGTTAAAGTACGTTTTAAATCATTCCTCCTCACAGTTTATGGAGCTTTTACATTTCGTTTATTTTTTGTTACGGAAGGGAAAACTTTTGGTCGATGACTGGCATGGGTAGTGAATGTATGGGGCTTATAAATATTTAAATTTCTCAGTCAACCCATCCTTAGTAACATTAAAAGGTTCCCGGTCTTATAAAAAAGTTGCATTAAAATGAGGCGTACACCATTATTTATGTTTTAATAAATATATGAAAGACGAAATATTGGAATTATGTCCGGTATATGTCAATAGGGTCACCGCATACTCCATGGGAAGTGTAACATAAACTATCAAACGTGGGAGAATTAAACTCCCTTCTCAAAAATAGAGGTGTAATGTTATATTATTATGTTACCTTATAGTATACATCATCAAAACTCTCTTATTTTTCATTGTCTCCGATTTTAGGATCATGGACATTTTAAAAATATTTTTGTAATCGTGAATCACGGATATTCAAAATTCCTTGGCATTTGTTTAGCTAGTTGATTATGCGATAAAATTAATTTCGCTGTGAGAGATTATGACTATTTTAACGATGACTAAAGCCTTGGTCATCCTTTACAATGCGATCATTTGTTTTTTACACAAAGACAATTAGTCACGAGTAGAATAGATGCACCACTAGTATAATATTTGATAAGTGATATTTTTGTATGCATGTTATTGTAAAATCCACGGTATCAAAATGTACCTTTTTAAATACTTCCTTTTCCGTCAATGAAAAACTAATTTTGTCTATTGTCATGTTGATGGTAATCTTCGAAATTGTTGTTGTCATGACCAATAACAAGATCAATCATGGTCTAAATTAAAGAATTTTAATTGGACTGTTTTGAACTGCTTTCTATTGAATTTAATTTGAATCTATAATATTTGTCGCTGTAAATTTTCTGAATCTTGAGCTTTTAAGCATTTTGCAGGGTCTTCCGACAATCGTTTTGGGAGACGTTTCGACTCCGAATACTACCTAATCCACCAGTATACTAGTCTTAGTCCTCAATCTTCAGATTAAAGTCCTCAGAATTAGTAATTTTTCATTATTTCGCCTAGAATAAGACAGAATAACTGCGCTCAAAACTTTACCGAGGTCTTATTTCCATTCCACCTGTCCTTCAACAGTCATGTTACATTTCTCGGTTCCAATAATACTTTTCTAACTGGACAATAAAATTTTTGTTCGTTTTACATTTTACTTTTCAAACAAAGCATTTTTAAATATTCCAATACAGAAGTAGTTTTAATATACGCGTGACAGTAATAGATGAAACCCAAATTTTTATACTAAAAATCTATTATATCTATTGATATATCATTTGAACATGGATACTTCTTGAATACTTTTCAATGTACGGACCACGAGAAAAGTTTGTGGATTTACTATCCAAACGGAAACGAAACCAGAAATGGAAATTCAATGTGGAAAGTGGAAAGTGGAAGTGGAATCGATGAACCAGTGTATCAATCAATTTTGAAGTACTTTTGAACAAGTTAGTGGAATCGAACAATTCGAAGTTAACAAACTAATCAAGAAAACCTTATAATTGATTTATTATTCACTTTGTTTTGTTTGGTCGTTGGGGTCTCGTTTGCGATTTGCATGTTTGCTGACTGATAAATCTTTTGACAATGTTATGGTTAGATCCCATATCTATATTCTTTGCATTTTCCGAGATTCAATTTTAACCAGGTGTTTTAATGCGTGCGTCTGTCCATATTGAGCCTTGGTAATGCCTATATATTTATACATCTCTTGCGATATATCTATGAAATAAATAATCTAAAAACTACCCTCGCAGGTCCTTCATTATACAGGTTATACGATCAATCGATTGATTGAAACATTCATACAAATAGCATCGCCGTACATTGAACAGCATAAATTTAAATTATAGCAACCGTCTAGGTAATAAGCATATGAAACTGTTCTTTATTGTCTCCTGCATTAACTGCTATATTTGCCTTCAATGTGTTTTAATTTGTTTCTAGATTTTGTTTAATACTCTCATACTAATTATATTAAGGTACAAATTCCCGAGAACGACATGCGATCTTTGAAATTTGAAGGAAGCCTCGATATATTATTATGATTCCTCTGTAATAAGTTCAGAATTCTTAAGCATAAATATCAATACAAGTACATTTATTTCAGTTAATATATCGAATATTTTTCGTTATCAAGGTCTCAATTCATTATCTATAACTTTTAAGATTTACTTATCTTTACATTTTAATATTAAATACCAAAAAAAAAAGTAACATCACGCCTGTCATCCCCATTCCACTCGACTGTCACACCCACGTTTTACCACGTTAATTTTAAGTCCCATGGAATAGGTGGTGACCCTAATGCCATACACCGGGCACAGATCCTGACTCCGAGTCACTACTAGAAATTCTAAATTAGAAAATTCCAATAGTACCCGACCCAGGTTCGGCAGTCGCGCTTGCAACCACTCGGCCGACGATGCAGTCAATATTAAATACCAAAATGGATACACTGTGTTATATTCATATCTAATCGTAACAATAGCCTTCTATTGAATTATAAATATAAAGGAAAAATATTTAAATATACTATGTTTGTAAATTTGCGATTAATAGACAACGGAACTGCTGATATACCGGCTATGGCTCCTTGGAGATGCATTAACTATTTTATAATTTATCAGCATTTTCCCGCCATTTTGCGATCGAAAGACAATAAAAACAGATTTGTCGCGCTCTCAAATCGACCTGCTTTTAACTTTTTCCACTTTAATTAAACAGTTTTGTTCCACTTTAAGGATTTGTTTAATTTATTCGATTCTAGTTTGAAATGTGTGGAGGTAGGCAGACTACTCTACTACTCTGCTCTACGACTCTACTCTATAAGACAATTGTTATATTTAGTGTCCAAAACTTAAAAAGAGAAGGGATTCTAAATCCAATTAAACAATCTATGTTTAGTCGCAGTGGAAAATAATGTGTAACTTAACATAAGTACGAGTAGGTATAAAAAGACGGAATTCCTGTTGTCAGCGTATCGATAAATTATTGTGATAAAACGATTTTTACACTATCTTATCGCAATAGCCTCAACTTTACCGTAAACATATCAATTCGCAGTCAAAAATCACATTATCTGGGTGTTACTTAAGAAACAAAAAAGTAAATAAAAAAATATGGAAAAAAGGATAATTTGTTTGGATTTTAAGTCCCTTCCAGTTTCACCGTCTAACAAAGCGGCTACCGATGGTAAAGTACATACATACTTAATTAAAATATTTTTTTTACTATCCTGCGTATCAAAGTTTGGCCTACATTAAAATGGCTAGTTTTAAAAAACTTATTTTGGTGAAATGTGGGAGTGTACTGCACTCTTCTGCCCACCCCTTCGGGGATTACAGGCGTAATTTTACGTTTTTATTTTTATTTCATAATTGTACTATTAACATTAATATTTAAAAAATATAATAGCAAATATAATTTTAGAGTTTATGAACTACCTGCTACTGTAAACACCTATCCTTTATATTGATTGGCATATTATTGCTATGTCTTTCCTTTATTCGTTGTTGTCATAATCATTTATTTATCGACCGTCTACTTCATCGTTCTACTCTTGAACATGGATCTCTTCGCAGAACCAAAAGAGTTGTAGGTTTACATTATGCATAACTTCAAAGCGTTTAAATCTAGGTCACACGATTTTTCCTTCACCGTTGTACAACAATATTTAATCTTTTTTAATATTTGTGACCTTGTTTAAACATGTGTCAGCTTATAAACCCCAGGATGTCAGAGGTAAGAGGATTAAACATGAACAGTCGGAGCATCACGGTTTTAATTTTTTAATTTCAAGTGTAAATGAACTACATTTATCAGAGAAAAATCAAATTTTGTTTGATGACTTGATGCCATCTTTAATTATATAATTTATGATACTTAATTTACCTAGATCATTGTAATAATCTTTATAGATGCAGTATTGATAATACATTTTTGGACCTGATTTATACAATGCAGTTGTGTGCGTCGTAAATTTTACTGTCGATTGTATTCATATCAAACCTTGCTTGCCGAATTTTCTTGAAAATTTATTAATTATCAGCGGAAATTTTTGATTTATTTATACCCAATGTAAGTAATATCACAAATATACAATGAATGTTTGTTTCCCAAATAAAAATAAAATATATATTTACATAAATATAATGGCGTTGTAGACTGTGGCCTAAACACGGAACAATCGTTCTAACAGGAAAGCTGAATACAAGAGTCGAGCAATAGATAGGTTAGTTTTATAAATGAAAAACTGTATTGCTATTAATATAATTTATGTACGCGTTAACGGATTTGTCAATTTATTTGGGTCAATTATTATATTAAAAAAAACAAGTACCTACAGTTGTCAGTTGTTTAACTATTGTATTAAAAATTTTTTAGATATTGAACAAAGATTTCAATGTAATAAATATGTAAAAACAATGGAACATTTATTGTTAATTTAATTTTGTCGATTGAATTACAATTTTGTATTTATTAGAAAAATGTTTATAAATTTATTGTTATGTTACCGGTAATTAAATGGCAGTCATATACATAATCAGTTTTGTCTACCTCGCTTTTAAAGTTTTTTTTATTTAAACGTACAGAGATATCCTGCTGTGTAAAATTCCTTACCTAATATTAAAATATATATTGAATATTGATATTTCTCTTTGATATAAGTTACAATGGTGTTGTCACTCCACATATTCAAACATTTAAGTCAAGGCAATTAGTGTTTGTCTTCAACTGCTGCTTGCATTAGTGTTGCTATTTCATGGAAAAAAAAATGCCGTAAAGTCGTCCATTCCGCGTTCATTCCCTTGAGAATTAAAGGCAACGAAATTCCATTCATTGATTCGTTTACTCTAATGTTACTAGTGAATATTTATATACATTTTAATTTTATTGTTTGAGCCAATAATGTAGCTTTATCCTCGAGGATAGCAATGTATTATAATAGAATTGGAAGATAATTTAGTTTCTAGTATATATTTTAGACAGATTTATAACGATTTTAGTCAAATTTCCTACCTTACAAAGATATTACGAATTCATAAAGCGACCTTCTAGTTGTAGACAAACTGACTAGATAGTCCTGTCGTTCTCGAATACCAGGTGAAATAACACACTTATATATGTACGTACTTATATATCTACCGATGTTTTTTAGTAGCAGTGAAAACATTTTTTTTTTAATTCCTTAATTTAATTTTTAACAGCCGAACACATCTCTAAGTTGCGTTCATCTCAGTCGCCCATTTCGATCTCAATCCAAAAATGTCCAACATGGTCAACCCTGGAACCTTTAAAGTTCAGAGGCTACTGGGACAATCAGGGCAACGCTGTGCTCTCCAACACGGGAACTACAGGTAACACATAATTGATTTATTAATATTTTCGTCTGTACACCTGTTTTACTATCCTGCAAAAGCCCGTCATTCTATGGGTCATTTCATTATTGTATCGTATAAACGGAGCAATAAATCCGCATATCCTCATTTTCTTCATACGTAAATTTCAAAAGTATTGCCCCGGTATTTATTTCTTAACAACTTGTATGTGCAAGCTGTGCCTTATGAATATACGGAAGAACCTTATTAGTTCGGCAGCTGCATTACAGCCTTTTTTGTATTTCAACTGTTAATAAACTGGAACGCTATTTAAGCTCTTAAGTACTTAAGTACGTAAGTACTCGCAACTAACAATCTGTAGTTCTTAGGTTTGCAAATAAAATATACATAAAACTATAGTAATCCATATTTGTACCAACCAAGTATATAAAAAAAATAATGCATACATTCTTGCATGCATTGTTTTTTTATTGCATTATGCATGCGTGCTCTATTTTAGGGCGCATCCGCGCTTTACACCAGGCGGAGTCGCGGCCAAACGCCAACCACTCATATCATAAAAAAAAATGACGTCCCAATCAATTATACGGTCGGTCTTATAAGCAGTAATAATAAAAAAAGTTCATATACTTAGTTACTTCGTTCAAAAAACTTCGAAACATTAACACTAATAAGACCACATAAAAAAAGGACTTGGAAAAGTCATGAAATGGTTTTCGGTTTTACGTAACATTCCTAGGTTGATAAAATTTCAAGTGTATCAGATCAAGCACGTGCTCTGTAATCTCCCAAGGACATAAATAGTTTTCGTCTCTGACATAATCCGCAGCTGTCGCCGATAAAAACACGAAATATTAATCGGTAATGTCGAAAAGATGTAGTACTGTAATACTAACTGAAAATAAAAATGTGCGGAGAAGTACGCGGAAAAAAATTTCTTCGTATATATAAAAATAAAATCAATTCCGAGTTAGTCGATATAATATTTACGTACAAATGTATTACAATGTCATAAAGACAAATATATTGTATTCATTCAAAATCAGTCTCCAAATTTAACGTCAGTTTAATTTATCAGTCGCCTATCACCATGTACATTAATTACTAGAGCAGTGGTTATGTACCTGGCCAAGATTAAAATGGAGTTTCCCTCCATTTTACCACAGTTTAAGAAGAAGAATCAGACCATGTTCCCCTGTAATGAAAGCTTGCATTTATACATTGCAAGGCATAAAAAATATCGTGTACCGACAAACATACAAATAGATAAATTGTTTTTTAATATTTTTATATCTAAGTAGCATACGATAGCAGCTGACAATCTTGTCAGTGCTTATCTCTTCAAGGGGCTCAAAAAATGTACGCCCATTTGTACATTTGGAAGGGTTTGTAAGCAATGAAATAAATTATGTCCTTATGCTATTGAACCTGGTAAACAAGCAAATGGGCCACTTGATGATGGTAAGAGTTTACCGTCGCTTATGGGCATGTGCAATATGAGAGGGGTCGCCAATGCTTTGCCGCTTTTGAGGGAGAGCTTTTTTCATGCCTTGAAAAACCCTATATCATAACGCCATCAGGTACACCATTTGGATTCTTGTTTAAATGTTAATTAGATTTTTTAAACTTTAGTTTAAAAGTCAGTTACATTATCTAGGCTCCAGTTTAAAACCTAATAAATGTATCATAATACAGTCTACCCACTGAAAACGACATGACTACAGTATACTGGAACTTCCTCAGTCTAAGTATCCATAGAAGAAAATCTTGTTTTAAATGAACTATTTTCTCATCCTACAGCCTATTACACCTTCGACACGTCCATAAGACCTCGTCTCAGCGGTGGTCCTCTGATCGGAGACTATGTTTTCGAACAGATGCACTTCCATTGGTCTTTCGATGATTATACCGGCTGCGAACATATTGTTGATGGTCATGGGTGAGTTTTCTTAGATTTTGGACACATTTCACGTAAGGCGGCAGGTATGTAAGGTACTGCTACTGAATATAAACGATATATGCGTATACGAACGGCAGTGGACACTATAGGATTTTTCTAATTTATAATTTCTAGTAGCGACTCGGAGTCTGGATCTGTGCACGGTGTATAGCAATAGGCTGACCACCTGTTCCATGGGACGTAAACGTAACTGGTGAAACGTGCGAGTGTACCACACTCCTCTTCCTACCACTTCGGGGATTACAGGAGAGACAGAGAGTACAGAGAGTTTAACTGTACATTATCCAATTTTATTATATTGTAACTTTAGAATAATTGAAATCAAATATGAATGATACATGTAGTGCGCAACAAATATTTCCAATACGAAAAAAGTTACGAATACGAATCTGCAAATTGTCGGCTATAAATCACGTGTTAACTAATTTGTATTAGACTATAATTATCTTTCTACTGATAAAAAAACGAAGGTAAATTAATTTACTTGCTACCGCAGCATGATTCTTCTGCTACATCTAGTATTGTATATGATATCTCGCTGACAGAAATAGAAAAGAGTTTTGAACCTGTCTATTTAGAAATGCATTATTTCCTTTAATAATCTCTGATATCACGAAGACGATCGAGCCTTAAAAATAAATGGGTAAATTAGCCATAGTAGATCCAATTCGTCGGCTGTGACAGTTCAGTGACTTTGTCAGAGTCAGCCCTTTTATTAAAGTCTTAAAACTTCACGGGAAATCTTGACAAGTCTTGATGATAAAAGGTCTGGTATTTTTCAACTCCATTTATTATTATCTAACAAAGTTTACAATATTTTCTTATGCCAAATCTTTATTTAGAAAGGATCTTATCTTTTATTCCGCTAACGATGAAGAAAATGACAAACTTTGTCTTTCAGTTACGCTGCCGAATGCCACCTAGTACATTACAACAGCAAGTACCCGTCCCTAGACGCAGCCCTCGCTCACCCAGATGGATTAGCTGTAGTGGGATTCCTAATGGAAGCTGTCGATGCTCCCAATCCAGGATTCGATAAACTCGTTCAAGGGTTCGAAAAAATTAGAAAGAGAGATCAAGCTGTTGAGCTGTCACCTGGTAAGAAATGTTTAGTTTTATACTATCCCTTAAGTGTCAGCGTAAATTCCTCATTTCGCGTTTCTGGCTGACGGTATATTGAGAACAGAAAGTTTCAAAATCATTATCATCATCGTAAATTTTTTTACCGTGTCATTGTTAGATACGGGTGGTGTAATAGTCGAGGGTATGTAATTGTGGTAACTTGTTACTTTGACCAAATGCAGTTTGCTGAAGTCTAAAATAAGTAGGTTTCCTCAGAACATTTTCTTACAGTGTGTTGATACGCGAGATTGAGTAAGATTTCATTAAATTCTTCCGCCGAAGGTGCAAACATAAGACAGTAGGTACATCCAGGTAACATTTACGATCAGATATAAGATAGAAGTATCCTTCTGTTTTAGAGTGTACTGAATGCAGTTTTCTGCATCTCTATTATTATTTTTATTTCTATTATTAGATATTCTTTACGATGGCCTAACAACATAAATTCCCATATACATATCTACAAAGTCACGTTAATATCGTTTCATACGGTGTTTTCATTAGTGATATGATTTCATCAGTATCAAAGGTGGTAGACGTATATTTTACGGTAACACCACGCCTGTATCGCCCGGAGAGGGATAGGCAGAGGATTGTAGTACACCTCCGCGTTTCACTAGTTACCTTTACGTCTCACTATGAAATAGGGGGTGAGGTCTATAGGATTTAATTACGTTTTTTTATAACTTATAAATTACATTTATACGACTCAAAAAATATTGTATTAATCACAGAAGCATAGGAAATAATTTCGAATATTGTTGGTATCTGAATTAAAGTTCTAGCATTAATATTCAAAATTCGGGGTTGGTACAGTGGAGCTGATATATTGACATTCCTGAACGGATTACCAAACCGTATAACCGCATCAAAGCGAGGATCATTGTTTCAAGCGTTTCACCAGAAAACATTTGTTTATGAGCTCTGGTGCAATAGAGTTCTACCGATGATCAACTAAAAGAATCTACTTCTATATGTAGTCCGTATGCACCTTTAACCCTTTCATGTGTACTTTTATTTTTCATCGGACAGAAATGTGTTTTTTTCATTTTGTTGTGCGCCATAAGAGTACATCTCAATTATTCTTCTGAGAATACCGTTTATAGTTCTTGTTGTCTCTTTGCCATTACATTTTGTATGTCTTTTGTGGGAGTCTTTAAATTTTCGTTCAAATAAATAATATATTTCCAGTAACCTTATTCACTGTTCTTTACTGGCCTGATCCTCAAAGCATGTCTTACTTGAGGACTGACTTGGCATGCTATGTCTGATGGATGAACATTTCAAGTGGTAGTTGCTTTCCATGATTCCCCATGTTGATTTATATTATGGACACGTGTTACCATCGCGCCGATGTCGAAATATTGGCATTCGATTTTTCATTCACGATTTCGCTGTATCACGGACCGAACTAAAAATACTGGACAACATATGGACATAACCTACGAGTCCTAGTCCAGTTTTCGAGTTATTACCGTATTATATCTAAATTCAATTAGTTAGCTTCATTTGTTTTGATCGAAAAAAAACAAAAATCCACTAGACAAAGTCAGAGATACCCGTACATACAAAAAGATCTAGTTAAATTTTGCAATAGGATACCTTAGAAATTGAATATACTGATTTAACAAGACGAAAACGTTTCAATTGATTTCTTTTGACAGTCAATAAACGGCGTCGCTTACAATATTTCCTTTTTGCTACCAAATAAATTGGAACAGATTCTCATAAAGAAAGGGACAAAACACGTCGATGTCATTGTTGGATTTGAGGTTTGATATTGCCTCAATTTTAGCTCACTGGCTGTTCTCGTATTTGTTGCTAGATATTTCTATTGTTATTTCTTTGGGGCCATATGGTGGTTATATAAACTTTGGGGCCTCCTTATACAATTACAACTCTATTATTTTCATCGTAATTATTTAATTAATAAAGTTATTTTTAAAGCTTTTGAAGCAGTGATAGCCTAGTGGTTAACAATTCAGCCTCTCACTCCGGGGGTGCTGGGTTCAAATCCATGGCGCGCGTCTCTACAAAAGTGCGTTTAAAATTTAAATATCACTTGCTAACGGTGAAAGAACATCGTGGGGATACCTGCACAACTTAGAATTTATATTAATAAAAAAATCTAAGGCGTGTGAAGTCTGCCAACCCACACTTGGCCAGCGTGGCAGATTATGCCCTTAACCCTCTCAATATGAGAGGAGACCCATATTCCAACAGTGGAATGATAAATGGGTCGATTATTATTTTTATTTT
>DWJK01002627.1:0-14301 GCA_018248815.1 Croniades pieria auraria
TATGTAGTTCCTAAACTTTGTTATGACGCTTAATAAAATCATATGTATTTTTTTCAGGAGGGCTTTCCAGAGATTCTATCAGAAGTTTATAGAGACGGCATACCCGATCGAAGATATCTACATAGAGTAAATTAGTAATTAACAGTTAATGAATATACCAATATAATAATAAGCTTTCAATTTGTGATTTTCACAGACTCTTAGCGATCAAATCGACTGTATATTTCTGCGTTATTAAAAAAAAAACTTCAATGTCAGTAGAGAAATAATGTAAAGTCATTTTTCAGGTGCAAGCTACTCATTTATTCTGGTCGGAATCCTAAACATCGATTTTTAGAATTTATCTGATATATGTATATAATTTGAACCATATTTGTATTTCATTCTGTTAGCAGACGCACATAATAATATAATTCAATAATACTAATTATGTATATCTACGTTAATCTAACTCTAACTGACAGCTATAATAGACATGGAAGAAAAATCTTAGTGAGATAACAGGACTTTAATATTAGTAATAATTACTTTTAACTTAATAAATGTAGAATATTTGTATAGATCGGTAACGGAAGGTCAAAGAGCCTAAGCTTAGCTGTACGAGACTACAATAATTATCACACCAGAAAATTCCTTATCAAAATGTACCCAGTATTCGCTCAAATTGTATGGTAACGCTAAGTGGCTGTGAAATGACTATAACGAATACTTAAAAGTCACGATGTGTCGCCTACATTAAGTATTATTCAACTAAACTTTCGGAGTAAAGCGTCTATATCGATTAAGTTATCTAAATACGTGTTACTTATCGTAAGATTAAACAAGAAACAATAGTAACATATAAGCCTTGCATTGCGCCTCGCTTTGCTTGCAATGTCATTTAATTAATGTACTCGTATACCAACAAAATACTATAAAAATGTATGCAATCGGTAATATAAGAAGGATTTGATACTCTGCGACGTGGAACAATTTATGGATGTAATGAAACACTTTACCCACTCTTATACCTGTAATAACAATATACTTGTACCGTTCATCAGTTTATTGTGTAATCATAAGGATTTAAGGAGAAAATTAGCGGTTTAGAATTAAATATTAACAAAAATATATCCCCCTCTATTTTTAATCATGACTTAGGTTTTTGGAAAAAAATATCAGATACATTTAGAACAAGTAACCACTGTGACCTAAGAATTCGATTAAATCCGATAAATCCGATTTAATTTGAATAGGTTCCTCGTTTTGAATCTACATCGGTACTCAAAAATATTGCATTTCAACTAATTAATAAAAAATACTTTTAATAAATACTTTCTTACCAACTGATATTTCCTTGATAGACTTCGCTGACAAATATTAATAAGTCACTTAAGAAATAATACAATTTTTGTTTAAAACATAGGTGCATATGTGTGTTATTCAATTCTATTTTGAAATATTAAGCTTACTATACAACTCTTATTAAAAGTGTAGCAATGTACATCTATTATGTATGTATGTGTGATATTATGTACAATCATACATGTATATTTAGTTATTCGTTACGGCACCTTCAAGATACTAAATTAACCTATGACTAGGCACCTTGACAGCCGTTTATACATACTCACTTGCAAATATTGATATTATATTACTCATTATTAGTTATTGTTTAATGAAGTAGTACACAATATTTCAATATTGTAAATAAGGATTTAGAACGTTTGCACATTAACAGGAATTAAGGTTTCACTGTGAGAAACGCTTTACAGATTGTTTTGCTTGTACCACCATTGAAGAGTATATTTTTATTATAATATATTCACTTATCTAACATATCACACTAACTTACATAGCAAATCAATATATTTATATTGAGGCATAGGTGATATACTTAAATAGGTTTAAATATCAATTTGGATATCATTTTTTTTAATGAAAGAGCATTATATTATTTAACATTATATTTATAGTATAATTTTTAAACCTAAAAAAGATGTTTACAACTCGCAGATTCATAATTACTAACTTTTGATTATAAAGTGCTTACTAAAATGTTTATTTTATCTACCTGTTGATTTTCATTATTTTATAATATTGTGGTTATGAAATATACCTAGTACGAACATAGCAAACAATTGTTACAAATAAAATATATAATTTTGTTTATTTTAGCCACACAATTATAACTAAATGTTTATCGCAGTGAAAACATGACAGAAACTTTGTAAATATAATTATCTATGAAATTCTATCGCAAATTTGGAACACGAAAAATAATCTCAACAAAGCTGATTAGAGCTGTGACTCAAACGAATATTAAAAAAATATTTATTTTTCCTACTGTCATAGAGTATTAAATTTGACTTAAATGTTGCGTAAGAATAATATAGATACCTATGTGGGACTGACGGAAGGTGTTTTATTTGAACCTTTTGCAATTTATTATAATAGATGAATGTGACTTTATTACATCAATATTTTAATTTGTCATTTTAATTCCTGAAACATTTCACTAATACAATTTTCTTTGCTTTATTTAAGAAATCAGCAAGAGTTTAACGTACCTATTAAAAAAAATATCTGACAATCACTTCAACCCTCGTTTTTGTAAGGACATTATAAGAAATCTAGAAAGCTACAAATACGCCTTTAAATATAGGTAGCTATATATTTTGTACCAATTTCGAAATTAACAAAGATGTTTTACAGGACTGTAATATTATTAGCTGATATGATCCAGCATAGACTTAAAATTTATATACTTATTTGATAACTGTAAGTTCCTACAAACATTGCGATAAACTTTTACTCACTACTTAATTAGAACTTTCAGCTGTGAACGGTAGGATAGTAGGAATATTTAAAATATTTTCATGTTTCCTTCTATCCGTTCACTAAACCTTACCCCGTGACCAACAAAAATATCTTGAATGATTAAAATATACGTATTAAAATTACGTACTCTACATTAACGACTTTGTAAAAAAAATTGTTAATTGGTTGCTATAAAAACAAATTAATGCACAACAGTCTTGAACTAACTTACGCTATCTTCTTCAAGGTGTACTTATAAGTACAGAGATGAGATGTAACAGGAAAAATTTAGAAAGTAAGGTTATGAAAAATAGGGATGTACGGTATTAATACGGAAATAGACATGGATTGACGAACTTGGGACATTAACAACGAAAAATAGATATATTAAGATTTTAACTATGGTTATTTACAAAAATTTTGAAAGTCAATTTGTAGAAAATATAAATTTCGTTCTTTAATATTGTGAGCAAACAAATGCTTATTTAGAATTTCTAGTAGTGACTCGGGGTTTGGAATAGTGCCCGGTGTATGGCAATAGGTTCACCACTTAATTCGTGGGACGTAAGCATAACTGGTGAAACATGGAAGTGTAGCACACTCCTCTGCCTACACCTTCGGGGATTACAGGCGTGAAGTTACGTTATATTATAATTCACAGTAATGAAAGAGATACCTTACTGCGATTAGAGATTGTTGGCTAAGGCCTTAAGGTCCGAGAGCCCTCGCGTTTTATAAATTTAGGCACTACTTAAATTCCGTAAACACGCTAAATATTTTACTCGTCGTAAACCGAAGTTACCGAAGTTCAGGGACTGGCGATGTTACCTGAATAATCAACGTTCGAAGACTATGTCCGAAGACTATATTCGAGATATATCCGTCAAAGAATATATTTTCCATATTAAGTTACGAATAAAGAATAGGAATTTCAAGTCAAATGTTGTTAGAATTCTTGTCTTATATTTATTTACCAAACCTATACTTATTTAATGAAATACAAATATAATTGCAGCTTATTGCATTAACTTTACTGTAAAGTGAATTAATTGCTGCTAATATAAAATTTACTGAATTACGTATCAATTTTTCTTTTACTTTGTCATGTATACACATGCATCTTCAATAGTCTACTAGATCATATAAATTAAAGATTCAACGTGTCTACCATTTAGGTACATTGGCTAAATTCTTAATTAAGTATTATTCCATAAAATGACATGAGATCATAAATTATTAAGCTGTACGGGTTTCAAAACAAATGTAAATCCTTAAATGAAGTATCTGTGGTACACAAGACTTATTGTGTTGTCATTCTGACAATTCAATATGACTGATATTACAGTAGTGATAGTGCTAGACTGATTGCGCACCATAATGTACTAGAAATAAGTATGTAGCCATTTTTCCAAATTATTACCCAATTATCGATCCATCACAAGATAATATTGGTACCAAAAATTAATACAAATGTAATGTTTCTTTCCTCGTAGACTGTGAAATTCCTCGTTAACGAATTCCTATCCTGTTTATTTTAGTATCAAATCCGAATAAAGCAACAAGTTTCCCTCTAGCCATCCTTTGTATAGTGTCATCAGTGTAATTTCTGAGTAGTTTTCGGGAATCTGTTTGTGATGTGTTCGGTTGTGAATTTATAAAGTGAAAGAAGAAACTGAAGGAAATTTCAACATTGTCAGCGTATGGTATTACAATTTTTAGTTGACTAATTATAATGTGTAAATTGTTGACCTACTTTTACGGCGGCTTTTTGGGACGACTGTTATAAAAATTACTATACGGGAATAGCATTATTAAGCTTAGGCGCCACAAAAATGAATAAACCAAGACATTATCGATTGGATTTCACCATGTATAAATATGACAAATACCTTTGTTTTATATAGTTTTTTTTTTATTACGTGGCTCAAAATTAATAGTCCAATAGCAGCGAAGGTATGCCCCGCCCCAATTTATATCCAAATTATCATTAAAATAAAAATAAAAAATTACGTTCTATATACTGACTTATTGAGTATTAAATATATAATTTATTATAATGAAATTTTATACTTGTTCTTGTCATAGTGACATTTAAATATAGAATATAGTGAGCAGTTAGCCCATAAAGGTAGTTAAATGTAATTTGTGAAGTTATCTCAGCCTTAAGCAATGTAAAATATTTTAATCACAAATTTTCATTTAAGGACGAGAACAAAGGAATGCTACATGTCTAACAAACCATGTATGTGTTCTAGTTTTCTAACTGGCTAGTTGATCAAGTGGTGGCAAGCCCAACTGCCGATCAGCAGGTTCCGGGTTCAAATGGGTTGGGTATTGTGGGATTATTCTAAATTTGAATTTCTAGTAGTGATTCAAAGTCAGGATCTGTACCTGGTGTACGACAATAGGCTCACCACCTATTCCATGATATGTAAACGTAACTGGTGAAACGTTCCCACAAACACTCCCGTGTAATATAATCTGCTGCCCCCCCGTTGAGGATTACAGGTGTTATGTTACATATTATGTTCTTAGATTGGAGTTTGACTACCTCAAGGGACAAGTGGTCGCTTGTGCGACTGTTGATCTAGTGATCCTTGGTTCAATCTCCAGGTCGTGGGTTTTTGTATTTTTCTGCCTTGAAACTTGTTAGTAGTTCAGTATCTGGATTTGTGCTTGGTGGATATGCTCACCCCCTACTTCATGGAGGGACTTATAACAGGTAAATTGTAGCAGTGTACTACACTATGTTGTCTACCCACTTGGGGAAATACAGGTGTGATGTAATGTTGTGTTATACTGTGATAGTTAATTAGCATAGTGGGATATGTATCCCACTATAACAATGTTGTTGCATCCAAATATTCCTCTCAAAAAAAACATGAATTAGTTAGTAATGTGTAAGTAATGGTGAATAATAATTCCCGTTTAGAATATATGATGTTGATCAGATTTCATAAAGATTCTTCGATCACATTAATTAGACTGAGGATAAATAGGCTTTTCCTAGGCATAGGTGGTACATGTTATAATAGTCTGCACTTTCCAACGGCTGAAATTGCAGTGAAGCACTAGCAATCATAATACGAAACAAAATGCTTCTGTTGTGTTTAATAAATTCCAGAGTGCAGAATGTTCCTATAGTCAAATTTATATAGTTCAAGAACATAGACTGAGGTACACAGCTGTTGACTTATATTGTTTCAAGTGATTTGATTTTATTAATGTATATGTATAGTGTTCGTCTATGTTCCTATAGTCTGATTAATTTATTAATAAAACAAATCTTTACATGTTATTGAGTGTCTCCTTGCTTTATAGATAATATTAACCCATCACTTCCTGCTGCTCTATATTTTAAACATAATATAACCTAATTTTTTTCCATAAGTTAATAAACTTTTTTTTTGTTTTTAATGAAATTCATATTTATACACAATTATTTATAAACAATTACCTATCAAAATATATTATTCTTTTGGCAGCGGAACACTCAGTTATTTTTTTAATAAATTTTTTCTTAGTTGATTAATATGATGAGTTACAAAGAACTTTATTTTATGTATTGCATAAGTAAACATTTACTTACATCAAAGTAAATAAAAACAATTCTTTAGACCTCTACTAAATGTACAACAAATAAAACTAAAGTATAATTTGGGTATAAGTTATGCAAGATATCATCTTCAAAATCAACTCTTCTACAAATATGACATTAGTAAGAAGTGTTTACTATTTTGACTGATGAAACCACTTTATTGAAAGTTAACTGGAGAGGTTCAGGTAGTATAAATTGACCCTATGTGAGGTCAGCGGTTATCGTAATACCCTTTTGCTATATATACAGACAAAGATGCTGAAATCGAAAATAAGTTGCTTGAAGTGTGTATGTATCCCCATGCACATGTTGTGTACTTGGACAAATTTTTCAGCAGATTGTAATTATTGAATGATTTCATATTCCAAGGGTTCAGAACTATGGGTCTAGTAAAGACTCTACAGGACTTTAGAAATGTCTCATGAAAATGAAAAAGAAACAGTGAGGTTATTCAGATCATCAGTTTAATAAAAAAATAGAAATGTTGACTGTAAAATGGACTGACAATGCAAACATGCATATCTTAGCATTAGTTTAGATACGGTTAAAGCTTTTGTAAAAACAGATATTTCTAGATAGAAAAAATTGAAATGGCTATAATCATTCAAGTTGTTCATAGTTCTAATAAAAACATTAGAGGAATTGATAAAAGTTACTGGTTGATTCTTAAATATCTACTCAGTTTCAGAGATAAAAAGTGCTACAGACTTGGTTTTAGATACAATGATATCTAAAACTGCAAAGACACAAACCATTACATGTTTTGGTTTGTGAATTTTCATCCAAGAAACACCAAGTCACTTTCTCCTAAAACATAGTAGAACAATGACATGAACAATCTTTATTTATGTGGCTGTAATAATGTTTGCATGTACTAGCGACATCTCTAGTAAAAGCATGGCTCATCTCATTTTACAACCTGTTAGGTTTGACAATTTTATGCTACTATAAGATGAAGGAGAGGATGCCAAGTAAAAGGTTAGATAAAAATTCCTGTAAATTATTGTAAGGAATGTGAAAAGACACATTGTAGTGGTTGTCGTAAGACAATGTATAAACCACAAGACAAGGTTATACCGTATTATACCTAATAGGCTTATATTTATAAGCTAAATAAAAATATTTAAAGATAGTTTTGAAATATTTGATTTTTTTGTTACTATGATTTTTTTCATTTGTAGCCATAACAACCCCATTGTCATATTTATAGGACAGGCTGGTACAGTAGCAAGAGATACGTTTTTTTAAATTATGTTCCTTTATTTACTTAATGGATTGAGACCTTAATTCACAGACGAGAAAAAAATACTTATGTTTATTTCCATGCATGGGAAGTAATGGGTTAAATAGTTGTGTATAATTAGGTAATAGCAGTTAAATCTATTTAGGGACTCCTTCACTTATCTATACTGTATAAAATAATTAGAATATAAAAAGACCTTCCTGTTTCAAAACAAAGTATATACATTTCTCAAATACATAATTATGGTTTATTCCTTTTTATCATTTAACTACTGTTTGAAACATTGGTAATGATTTGATGACTGGATAATAATTAAATACAAATGACACTCAAATAATAGATGGCAATAGAGAAATTGTTTAACTTGAACTTCAACTATTGTTAAGATCTTATTAGGATACTCTATTCCGTTAATAGAGGCAGAGTAAATCATAGCTTATTGTGTGTAATGACAACGCAGAAACAAAAATTGTGTGAGGAAATACAAATCAATATGGAGATTTAGAAAGAACAAAGTAGTCATGGAAGCAGTGGATAATAAGTAATCTATAATATTAGCAATTTAGGCTCGAAATCAAGTGGGTATAGCAAACAATACCTAGGTTGGAGTCAGTAACTTGCTACCATGATACATTTTTCAAGATTAGTAATATATGTGTTAGTACAAAACTACATTTTGGAATGTTATTTCATTACTGTGGGTCTCTGACAAGGTTTAACGATTATTATGTCATGAAGACAACTGGAAACAACTGCTTGACTTGGCTTGCTTGTGGACAAGTGCTGACCACAGTTGCTTATATGTTTGTGATCTGTAACTGTGCTTAAGCTTTTGGTGTTCCAAATATGATTTAATTAGTTCCATTATTTTAATGGTATTTTATGAGGTTTTCTGTATATTGCCCAAAATCCAAAAATTTATGGATTAAAAGTATTGGGTTCCAATTAAACAAAGCCCCATATTGGCTCAAGCCTCATATTGGGACAAGCTATGAAAGCCTTATAAAATAAAAATTCTATATTACTCTCAAGTAATATTATGTATAAATTTTGTAAATGATTCTATTTTTGTGTTATTATTTTTGTATTACGATAAGATTACTTGTGAATGTTGCATACATTAACTCCGTCTGTGTTCCTGAATGTTGTGTTTCTGATGCTGTTCTGTGATGTCATTTTCACTTTGAAAAGTCGTGTCTACTATTTGCCTATTATTATTTTTGACTTTTATTTGTTATATTAGTTATAAGGTTTTGTTTGTATTTGTTTATTTTTAATATATAGTGCAACCAATTTATTTTTTATTTCTTTTCTACCTTTTGATGTAAAAACAATAACAATACATATATTATAAAAGAGCTATCTGTGTTTATTCAAAATTTCAAACAAAATTAGAATAATTCGCATATTTTTATTAATATGTAATATTTGTGGGGCTGGGCCACTTGATTAATTAACTGAATAACAAAAAGTAACAATTAAATGTGAACAAAGGAAGAAAAGTATTCTAATCAACTTACTTCATTAATGAATCTTTCTTTCCTATCAATTACTTTCTTATCATTGTCTTGAGAAAGTATATATTCATTAGTTGTTGACATGTTACTCATGAAATAAAGAAAAATCAAGTTTTAACATGACAAACTATCGATATGCTATTGATTATTTCTATACTGATGTTTTATAGAGCTTTCCTGCCTTAATGCTGTCTTCTTATCTGCACAATGCTTACAGAAACTTGTTTTCTGTAATATATGGGTATATTTGACTGGAGTAAACATTCTAAATTAAGTCCTACTAAGAGATACAAGTCTTGCAGACACTCACTTGCACAGTGTTCCAGTAACAATGAAGCAATTGGTCTTTAAACATATCTCAATAACTGAAGTTGAAAGTATTCAAGCAATGTGTGCTACCACATAAAATTAGCAAGTTGAAGTAGCAAAAGGGCAGGTACCTGTTAAAAAGGCTAATAAGCAATAGGGAAGAAAGGTCATCAAGGAGCAGTCACATTGTTTATTTTGAGCTACATTGAAAATGAATTTTCTGTGTGTTCACAAAAATAAATCAATGTATAATGATTAGTTATTAATACAAACTAATTAATAGTCTTAATGGAAATTATCACTAATTGAATGGATTGACTCTGATATATTTGTATAGTTCTATTCAAGGTTAGATACAGATGTCGAAGTCTCATGACATGAATAAAACAAATATAGATGTATACCATAACAAGCTGTTTTTAGGAAGATCTATCAAGTATTAACATTTTAGTAAAAGGTTATAGTTATAACATACGTTTATAGTTATAACATGTCGTGTATAACTCATGAGCGAAGATTGCTGCTTATTTATCAAACCAAAATTCCAGTTTAGCTTAACCAATAGAAATTAAAAGTACTAGATAGTAACATAAACATGATTATCAATTTTTACCACTAATGTTATTTTTTGAAAATAGTTAATTGAAGTTGAACAGTATGTGTCAAAATAATCCTTATAGTTTTTCAGTTTATCTTAGGTCTTAACTTACACTTCTGTATATCTCAAAGTTTGGTAATGCAATGCTGTAAAAGTTCATAACAATAAATATACCACACTTTACATAGAATAGCCTACGAATCAACTATTCCTCATCTAATCTCTGCAGCACACTAATGCTAAAAGCCATGTAAATAACTTGAATCTGCCCTGCCTTCTCATATGCATATCATATAGACATCCCTTTAACCAAGCTAAAGTGTTTTGCTAAATCATTTTTGTGATAGACTGTGAAAGAGTTGAGAACTGAGCATAAAATATATATTTTATCATAGAACCTGGAACTGGTCAAGAACAGAGTGTACATTGTATACAAGTGTGCTACATCTTAGGCTATATCTCACTTTCCATCATGTGAGATTACAGTGAAATGCAAGCTTATTGCCAAATAAAAAATTTGGATTTTTAATGATGATTTGGCCAAAAGTAGAAATAATGAGTGCAACTCTCTCCATACCCCATTCTGTCACCTAAAATCACAATATATCATGTATAATCAATTGTTATTCAAATAATTCATTTTACAATCCTACAATCCACAATTATGTGTAAAATGTAGAATGAGCTTCCATCTTAAGTTTTTCCAATGCACTCTATGGGGTTCATCAAGAAAAGTGCAGAGCTCTTATTCAAAGCCTGCAAAATATTGGCTTCCCTTGGGTGTTGCAAGTGTTCATAGGTGGTGGTGATTAGTGGCCATCAGGTGGCCCATTGGCCTGTTTGCTAAGAGAATTATGAAAAACAACTTGTAACATATTACTTAAGAAACTGAATCATGCATTAAGGAATAATTCATAAAAAGACACTATGTCCTCATACATTGAAATTATTTTCGAATTTAGAGCTGCCCATTTGAATGACTTCATTCCATTGTTGATTCATCTAGGTACTAAGTCTTTCCATATCATTATCATATGAATTCATCAAAATGCTTTGGAGCTTTGTAGTTTTGTATGTTTGTAATTTTATTCATGTACCTAGTGTGAGTAGATTACCATCAACGAAACTTTTCGTAAGAAACATAATATAATAACATCACACCTGAATTTCCTATGAATGTCACAAATGTCATGGTTTAAGAATATAAGATATGGTTCTAAAAAGAAAGAACGATACAACCAGGCTAAAGTCCACTTCTGTACTCTCTCTCCCTTTTTAATGTTTTAGAATTTTGCATCTTTTCATGTCTGGTTGAAACATTTTGGCCTCAAATAACAGAAAAATAAAAATATATATTAGTAAATAGAATTTTCCATGCTTTCTTTTTACAAATTTTTAGGGTGCACCCTAAAATTAGAAGCGGTAAATGCGTCATAGGACTTAGTTTTGACAGTTCGAATACTTTGTATATTTCAACGTTAAGTTGAGTGACACCGAATAATGAGGGTGTTGCAAGTAGAAAAATATTTTCCAAAGATACTGCAACGCGTTGAGATTCGAAACGAGATTTGATTCCTTATCTGACTGTAAATTATTAGAGGTGCTATTTACAATTTGTCGGTAATGTCGCTACAATACACGTAGTCGCAACTTTGTTACGTGTGTTGCATTTGTATAAATGTAGGAAAAATAATATTTTTTGATTGTAGTTTGAAACAAATACTGATTCAAGTCGAACCTCTGCTTACATAGTTAATGTTAATTTTTACGGGAATATCATTTATTGCTCCTAAATAACGGTATAGTCAGTGATTTTGTATCTTTATAATAAAAAATTATTTGCTGAGTACACAGACTTCTCAGTATTTCATATTTTCTCCCGTGTGCTAGTAATGTAAGTAGCTATTATTTGTTGTATTAATGTTTTTATTGTTAGAAATTTAATCAGTATTTTTTAACTGAAAGTAATTTTACGTAACAAATGTGTCCATCAATTAGCGCCATCTGTGAAAAATAAATGTTAAACGAATTCGTAATAATGTAACGAGCGCCATCTAGTAACAAGTAGCAAAACTAGAATAGAGTGCTTAATTTCAATTTGTTAATGTTGAAAGTCCTAGAGGGCAGTAGAAGCCTTCTGTTTTGTTTGAAATATTTACGTGAGGCGTCATCCAGTGGCGAGTAGATGAACTATTAACATTTATTATTAGTCAAACAAATCATAGAAATGAATGATTTTGAAAATTCGAACTATCATAATATATTCATTTTAATTCCTTCTTGATTTCTTGGCTGTCTTTTGAACGATTAGCCAATTGTTTCGTTCGATTTTGTTCATTCGCTTGGTTCGTGTTAAAATGACAGTTTTCTCAATATTACATATTGAATTTCACTCATCCTTAGACAATGATAGACAAGAGCATGAATTTTTAAATGAAATCAATTTTTATTATCATCTAATACAAGATGATTGATAGTTTTGGTATAAAAGGATAAATACCAACTATTGCCTAAAAAAATTTAAGTCGTGTATAGAAGAACAAAATAAAAAGTTAAAACAGAATATTCGTTAATACCTTCTATTCGTACGCAAGAGCTTGAGCAATTATACGTTATATTATTTATGTAACATCTCTTTTTCATTAAAGTATAGTTTTTATATAAATGCAATATTGCCATTTCTATGTGATGACGAGAGTAACCAGGGTTTCAATATTATTATCTTCAGGTAAATCATGTATTTCCTTAATAATTTTTGTTGCTTTACAATATGACACATAAGTACATTAACCCTTTTTCCACATGGAACTATGTTAATCATGGTAACTATGGGTAATTTTAGATTTTTTTATATTTTCAACACATACATACATATATTAAATAATGTAATTAAACAAATATAATGGGTACAGTCAGTCGACTAATCGGTTAATCGAGCGTCAGACCTATATGTACCTAAGTACTTTTATTACAAAAAGTCATTAATATGTTATATTGATGTTAAACATCTATAGCCGCGGGTAAAACCAATTGTTGCCGTGCGTGGCGAGGCTTGCTGTGGCGACGCGTCGCCACGCTTTATAATGGAGCTATAACAGAAGCCACTGATTAGAAGAATTGAGTTGTCGCAATTCGAAATAAATTTGTGAATTTTTTATTTTTCTACTTAATGAAAGTAAATGTTTGTTACATAAACAGTCATCATTTTCTGGAAAAATTGGGTAATATTTTTTTTTTTCATTATACCGCATTTAGTTCCTGTTGTAATATGTTGTTTTATGCATATGACTTGTACAAAATAATATCGATGTGTCACATCTGCCAGGCGTCCCGTGACGGCTCATTTTTTAAATAAAATTATAGCACATAGCGCAATTTTATTCTTGTAGATAATTGGAAAGTTTGAATAGTAAAATAGTATATTTAGCAGGGTATAATATAGATATGTTTTTTGCTTGATAGGAATTTATCTAAATATAAAATTATTGAAAATTTGAACACAATGAAATAGAAAATTAATATACCTCATATACTCAATGTATGTAATACATATACTCAATAACCTTTTACTTGTGTCGATAAATGAGGAAATAGTTCACGCATTTCATATTGTTTGCTTACTTAACTAAACATGTTTAAACCAAACAAAACGTATGTAGCTACTATGGCGTCAAATTATAAAGTCAATGTTACCAGGATTATTCGCAGACGACGCAGTATCTCAGTGAAGGAAATATAATGTATAATTGATCAATATTATCAGACATTTCACTTATAAAACATGGACGTCTAAACGATTGATCCCGGAACGTATCCATCGAATCATATCGTCGATCCTTAGTTACAATATGGTGACGAAATTTTGTTTCTTAAAAATGCAATATCGAATGGAATCCACCCAAAATGTAGTTTAGGCACTGTTTTTAACTATTTCCGATATTACCGATCTATGTGTTTTGAAATTCTCGTCGTTATAGACATACCAGATCTTCTTCTTTTACGCTGTCGTGTCAAAATATTTCCGCATTCAACTACATTGCTTTTTGCTGGACATAGGCCTCTCCAGTTGCACGCCACTGAGCTCGATCTTCAGCTTTTCGCATCCAACTACTGCCAGCCACATTGCGCATATCGCAATGTATGTATGAATGTAACGGAACCTTTGTGCATAATTTTCACCATTTTCCAGAAGTCTGATTAATTTGAAACTTTGCATACGTATCAAGGACCGATGACA